>JAEQBH010008492.1:0-166896 GCA_016808115.1 Tetrastigma voinierianum | reverse complement strand
TAACACTTTACCTATATTAGTTAGTCATACGACTGGACATATTAAGTGAAGAAAAATAATGGGAAATGTTGTAGGGACAAGGGGAGACAATGGGTTAACTAAACAGTGAGATGGCTCGTAACCTGTGGACCCTAATTGTTTTTCTGTCTCTGGCATTCCTTGCAGCTGCACTGCCTTATTCAGAAAGATAATCCTTGGCTTACTGAAAATGTACTTTGGTGAGAAGAGAAGGGAAGTGTGGGCATTTGAAGGAACATTCGTATAGAATCTTTGAAGATTGGCGATGCTGGAGCAAAATTACACATATTCCTCAATTCTTTATTCTCTAAGTCAAGGGATTCTGTTGGAGGGAGTCATCATTCCTAGACTTCATTGATAGGTGGGGAAGATTTACATCCTGCGGTTTGGCCCTTTGCTCGTTTTTCTTCTTCACTTGGTTCAGTGTGCCATGTATACTTCCCACGTATCAAAATGGCACTTCCTTTCTTTAACCATTTTTGTAAGTTATGTTCTGTCAGCTAAAATAAATACGATAAATATTAAAGAAAGAATTCCTGACTCATCCTTATCTCTGATTGACCACACACAGAAGACCAAAAGTAAATAAATAACTTCAAATTATTATGATAGGCAGATGACACAATTGGGATTATGGGCCGTCTAGTAAAAACCAATGTTTTAAAAATCAGACTGGACATTGAACCGAAAAAGTTACGGGTTCATGATTCATTGGTCGAACCGGCGGTTGAACCGCGATCGAACTGGTGATGTAATAAATATATAATTTATATTTTATTTAAATTAAAAATAATTTTAAAATATATAATTAATAATATTTAAGGAAATTATTTATTTCATTTATATAAATAAATTAGTATTTTAAAATTTATTAAGAAAAATATATAATATTAAATATGAATAAAAATATAGAAGAAAATTTATTTATACAAATATGTATTAGAAATATGCAATGTATCATGTTATGTGTTCCCTTGTGTGAGTCCATGGTCAGAGTTCGATCAAGTCGACTACTTGCATTGATTTACGAATTAATTTTTCTTAACTTTCCTTATCACAGTCGCATCAGCATTGACTTTACATCCAAATAAGGCTATGTTTGGATTAAAATCTTTGATATTTTGAAAATACGATTGAACCGTTCAGTTCTGACTAAACTGCCCAGTTTGACCGGTTCAATACCCGGTCTGATAAAAAAACAGTTCCAAGGTATGAGCCGGACCGGATTGATGGCCGGTCCGGTGAGCCTCTATTCCCGTTTTGCTTGCAGTAAAGGAACATAATATTTTTTAATAATTTTCTTTACTCCTTCAAAATGCTTTAGCCAACACGGGTACAGCAGCTTAATCCAACAGCAAAAGTCCCATCTCTTAGGGATGCCAATTTCACCTAAACATATATATCCTAAGAACAGTACAATCCCAAGAATCAGATTAAATCGTGAATTCAGGATTTTGAGGATTCACTAAAAGGATTATGACAAAGCCTTGAAATGTGTTAGTTTCCAGTAAGTGTTTGTCCAAGAAAAGGCTTCATCATCTAAACATTTTTAGCCATACAAAAACATTATCAGCACCCACCAATATAGAGAAGATAGAGCAGATATAATGGACAGGAATGGAGCAAAGGACTTATAAGAAAAGGCCAGCAAGCTTCTTCAAAACATAAATGGCAGAAGATCGCTTGGACATAAGAAACAAGAGCTGTTGAAATGGGGAAAATTTTCCTTACACCTATACCTCCAGAAACAAGAGATGAATCAACTTGAATGAAAATGGAAAATTGCACCAAAGAAGCATATAAAAAGTGAAATTTCTTTTTGTGGTTTGGCTCAGGGGAGTGAAATTCTGCAAAAGTTATTGGAACAACTAATGATCTCTGGATGCAGATTTTTATCAGAATAATTTGATCACGAAAACAAAGTAATCATCACTTTGAAGAGTTTTTCATAAGATCCACTAATTAATAGGCCCAAAATGATGGCAGGGTTTCCTCATTCCTTTACTAAGATCAGCAAGCATTTAGCAATGTAAATGGCAGGTTAAAACATCAACTAAAAATCAGATGAGAAACAGAAGTGAACAAAATTCCTTCAAATAAAGATGCAATACTAATGTGATATAAGTATGAAGATAAAACCCAATATACGTATATGGCTCCGTTCACATTTGTGGTACTCACTTGCTATGTTGTTAATGTCAAGCCTCATAATCTTTCCAAGAACTGATTTCTTGTTTTGGGCAAAATTGTAAGGATCTCCAGACCCTCCACCGTCCCCCATCATAAAGTACAAATACCCATCTGGCCCGAATAGAATTTGTCCTGCATGATGAGATGTAAATGGAAGGCCCATAGTGAATATCCTTCTCACTTCAGATGGTTGGGCAACTGTTGCCTGGAAAAATGATCAAGATTTAATGAGAATCATCGATTTAACAAATCAACCACAAATTTTTTGGTGACAATAGGTGTGTACCAAGGAAGGCTGCGATGAGGTACCATTAAGCGGGTGAACTCTGCGATAACACTATGAGAATTGGCATGGACTAAGCATTGTTATCAGGCTGGAAGCTTTGAAGGATCACAGTTTGCATCACAGATTACATGAACATCTTCCTGTACATCCTAGGCCACTTAATCTTATCACAATTGAGCGAGAAGCAAAGCGGCCATTCTGCAGAATTTGGATGAAATGCCATGCTTACATCATTCCAAATTCAGCATCAAAATGAGGAGCTTCATCAAGTTGAATCTAGAGGGGTTTTGGTTTCATCAAGTTCAGTTTTTCCTGCTCCTCTTTAGAGTACGATTTGCCAGCAAATCTTACCAGGTTGGTCAGAGAAGAAGGCACGGTTGGACCCATCAGGATGGCCAACCATACTGAGGTAAGATCCATTTCCAATTTTCTCTAGGCACAAACCACTTGGAGGTGTTGAAGCGCCTGCGTTGTTCAGTACAACTGGTCCACCATCAAAGCATAGCAATCCATCCGTAGAAGCTCCACCAAATGCATTACAGAAATCAGTTTTTGACTGCCAAAGTTCAGTCAGTTTGGTAACATTGGAACCAACTGTTACTCCAGATTGACCTTGCAGTGAGGGTGCAAAGGGAGAATTCAATATAGATACATTTTGACATGTATCCCAAGTTCCTGAGCAGAAGCCACTTTCACGATGCCGGGATAGACTACTTGAGATGTATTCAGTGGAAAAGTAGAGTTACAAAGCACAGGAACAGGTTGGGATATGGAATCACCTCTAAATGGTTGTGCTGAGAATTGAATTCGCACCTCTGTAAAATCAAATTAAGTATAAAGTCTCAACTTTTGTTTGGCTGAATGCTGTTCAATGGATGAACAAACAGAAGTACCAACAAAGCTGAGAGACTATGGAATTAAATTAGCTAGCATGTTCCCTCCATTCATTTTTCTTTTATGATACCATGGCTTACCTCAAAGCTTTATTTGCATTTATACCACGATACTACTTTTTCCGACAATTTGAATAGAGGCACATTCATAAAACACACTTAAAATGAGTAGAAGAAAATGGAGATCGGGAATCAGGAACATGCTCCAGCGGAGGCTGAGACAGGCCAGAAACACACTACCTGACTTTTGGAGCTTGTAAAGAAGTGAGTTCTTTAAACAAGAAACTTACCATCATTTGGGGAACACTTTTATCCCTGCTATCAGGACTCGATACCTGCTTTGTTTCCAGAGCAAAAAACAGAAACTCAAGAGCCTGGGACTAATCCACTCTATTGAACAGATGGGGCCTGGGACTAATTTGAGGCTTGTGGGCTGGCACAAAGGGACAGACTACTGGGATGTCCCGAGGCTTGAAAGAATTCCAGAACCTGTTTTTTAGAAAAAAATCTTACTGGTACCTCGATGACCATTCATTTATAAAGGCTGCTTTGCTCTAGACCATGAAAATCTACAATGACTACAATAATAAAAATTAAGAAGATTAACACATTATCTCTTTCATCTGCTCATCTCCACAAACACACCCCTCCCTTCCCCCAAATTTATATATGACAACAATGTCCAAGTTGCAAAAATTGTTCAGCAAGCAATAACTTCAAAAATTTTTCAGAGAGTACCACAAAGCAAGTACAAAGATTTCGAAGGAAAGTCTATGAATTTATGCAGTAACAAAAGAAAGAACATAAAATTACATAATTATTGTGGAATATTCAGGAAAAAGTTGAAATTAAGATATTTACATGTTCAATACAATACATAAATTAGTTCCTAAATAGTCAATACCAAGAATTTATAGTATTACCGCACAAGGATCGACTTCCAGAGAAGCACAGCCTTGATGAAGACATATTCATTGCTTGAAATTGGTTCCTCAATTCAAGTCTTCAGTAGAGTACAGCATGCACACTTCCATTGTAAGGACAGAAATTCAAGGGGGTCTTCAGGGTAAACGGTGCTCCTATACCAATTGAACCAAGAAGAAAAAAAAAGAACTTCAGGAATCAGGTAGATATTTGCTAATAAAGCCCATAAGTGGATTGATGAATATTACACATAACAGAGGAAAAAACAAGAAAGTGGAAGATCAATACTCACTTGAATCAGTACACAAAGGATGTGATAGTGATGGATGAAGAAGAAGTAGCAGATTACAAAAG
The DNA here is from genome assembly GCA_016808115.1 of Tetrastigma voinierianum. NCBI lineage: Eukaryota > Viridiplantae > Streptophyta > Magnoliopsida > Vitales > Vitaceae > Tetrastigma > Tetrastigma voinierianum. The sequence goes on along the minus strand of JAEQBH010008492.1, from coordinate 162,231 downwards.
AGGAGGGTGATGGTAAGAACCCCACCCATCATACCAATGAAACGGGAAAGAACAAGTGCACATAAACAAACGCCCCCTTTCCAAGAGTCTTAAAAGAAGCCCAGATACATCTCCATTTTCAGTTTCATCGGATTGACTACAAAACACCTAAAAGTTCAATTACAGACACAAATCTCTCTGGTTTTTGAACATTCTCCCCATTACCAACCCCTTCTGTATATCCCTATAGTATTGGGTTCTTGTTCATATCAATCTTCTTGCCCTTTGACTTTTTTCTTTCAACTCCATGGATTGAAAATTTAACAATAAATATAAGATTATATGCCATCAACTTGGCAATTTAAATAGTTGACTTTCATCGTAATTTTAAAACCCACAAATGAAGGTGGGTGAGAAGGAAACCGGTTGTTCCTCTCATAAACCAGGCTGGATGGAGCTTGGTTGGTAGGTTCAAAGTTCAAACATCAATATATCTTGCGGCCCACATGATTCTTTTTCAGGAAAAATTAAAGACAAATGAGAACAAAATCTTCAAATGTGAACTAAACCCTCCAAAAGATTGAAAACAAAAGTCGTCTGACTGGTGAGCATAAATTTCAGAAGATACAAAAGAAGGATATGGATATTTAATGCAAGTATAGGGTTCTTGTGGATTTGTATCAGCTCCAAATGTCCTTATCATCATGGCGGTGACTGTCTTTGCGATAAAACGTTAAAATAACAAATGGGTCAACCAATACTTAAATGTTTTAGTTGAATGAGAAGCTCTGGCTGCTGTTAAGTTCCGTGGCTTTTACATATGCTTTTTAAAATTGTTTTTGGATAGATTAAAAAAGGTATGCTGTCGGGACCACCAAATAAAGGTATGCACATAAGAACTGCTTGGCAATTCTTTTTGTGTACATGAGCGTGTTCAAATTTCAGAAAGAGAGTTGAAATAATAGGTGTGAACTATGAAGGGAAGAGGCCGGGCCTCAAGGGAAGCTGAGTGGACATATGCAGGGGCAAACTAGAGTGTAAACTTGGCAAGATACTCATGGGGTACATTTGAGAACTACTTCGTAAAATATTAAAAATTTATTAAAGTCAATTTAAGACGAACATGAAATAGGCTTGATAAAATCAGTTTAAGTAATGTGTCTGATAAGTCGGTTGAGTTCTTTCCATGAGTTTAATCGAGTTTTATTATTTTCTTATTAAATCGCGTTTATACTCTTTTTTTTATGAAAGAAAATTATCTAACAAAAAACTTACAAAGACAATTAGAAAAAAAACCGTAATAATCATGAAAGCTAATATTTGTAACATATTTAGGAAAATTTGACCTTAAAACGCTATAATATAAGTATTGGCACACACTTGAGAGCCAGGTCGACAGTTACATTACGCTACGTGTAAAAGCGTGATGATGAAACATAAAATATTTAAATTTCTGCGTGAGAATTAGAATATCCTTCATTAATAACAAAATGGAATTAGGAATATTAATCTTCTTATTATAATAATCTATCACTATTTTTGAGTCACCTTCAATCTCTAAATTCAAAAAACCCTTTCTCTTAACAACTAACATACTATCTCTTAAAGTCATACATTAGGCAACAATAATTGAGGAATTACCAATATGTTTACACGCATCCATTTTAATAATACCATTAGAATATTTAATAACCCAACCTAAAACACTAATATTTTTAACTATAGAACCATCAAAATTTAATTTGAACCTATTAGTAATTGGGGGGATTCAACGAATCCATTTTTCCACTGTTTGAGAGACATTACATCCTTCATTATGAAGATCATGGTAAATTATACTGCGAAGGTTTTGAAAGATTAAGTGGCTTTTCAATGACGAAAGTGTCAGTACCTAGTTCGTGCGTCTCTAGGGCATCGACGGTACAATGTAAACTTCTGAAAGAAGGGATGCGGCGGCGGTGTCTCGGTTGCCTCTCCGTCTTAGAAGTCGACAAAGGGATAGAGAAGAAGGGAAAAGAAGTTCCACGATTAGGATTAACGTACCTTTCCTCGTTGGGGAGTTATTGTTTTATACTTTCGAATTTGTCTTTGATTTTGGAAAGATAATAATGTAGTAGCACAGAATTTATATAGGTATAAGGATTCTGAAGCGTAATAAACGAGGAATTGTATAGATATAAATTAAGAAAAATAATAATGACATGAAAGAGTATAATGACAGTCATAATAGGTATCTGATTAATTTAATGACATGAAGAATTATAAATTGGAAATAAAATAGGTATAATGACATGAAAGAGGTATAATGACAAATAAATGTAGGTATCAAGTAATTTAATGACATGAAAAGTATAATGACAAATCATAATATGTATAAATTAATGAAAGAGGGAGTAAAAAGGTAGCTTGCAATAGATCTATCGGTATAAATTAGGAGTGAAGAATGAAATCCTTTCTATTCTTCTTTGAATTTCTCTCTGACGGGTAGAATTCCGAGGACGTCTTTTCTTTTCGGATGCAGGGTTTGAAGAACAAATTTACATTTAGGTAAGATCTTTACCGTTTTACTTTACAGATTTCTTTTGATATTAAGATGCTTTTAATTTACTAACTCGGTTAAGATTGACAGAAGAAGTCGATTTAGATTACACTTTCGTTTTTAGAAAAAAAAAAAAAAAAAAAAAAAAAGGATTGATGGTATCATATTGAATTACTTTGAGTATGAGAATGAAAAAGTATTTAAGGATAATTTTGAGAAAGAAAATAATGATAAACAAATAGGATAAATTTGAAAATCTTGAGATTACGTATAAATATTTGTATTTGATAAGTATTTAAAGATATATGTATTTTGGCAAGTAAATATTTTATTAAGGATTGAGATTTTATTAGATAAGAATATGATTAAGAATAATTATTTAGCAATTATAGGAAACAAAGATCAGTTAATAATACTTGTTGTCAAGTATGAGAGTAATTGTTGAGTAAAAGGCTAGATATTGTATTGTGTAATAATATAATTTGTAAAATATTATTAATATTATTTCACTTTATAGTAAAAAGATTTAGTTAGGATTAAGAGCATAAAAATAAATAAATTATTAAATCGGTCAAAGAGGAATATAGGTTTTATAAAATTTGTAAAACTACCTAATTCAAATAGTTATCATTTTGAGCAGGGTTGTCAATATGTTTGAGGTGAACAAAATAATATAATTGTTAAGAATATCAAATTAGGAAAGTTTTAAGAATAAATAAGTAATGATAGTAGTTTCTTCCTTATTATTTTAGGAGAAATATTTCATTGAGGTGGGAGATTCTTCGGTTAAATTTCTTAAAGCTTTTGAGTACTTCTTTTGAGGTAAGGGTTCTAATCTTGACTTTTCGAAAAATTATTATTTTATATATATGTACGTGTAAGGGATATTAATCTTGATTTTAAAAAGAAAATTGTTTGAACACTTCATTTGAGGATGAAAATTGTTTTAATTGAATTATATATAATCTTGGTTTATGAAAAGTTTTACTTTTATTTATTTGATTATCCATTGATCAAAAAGTAGTTTTTGTGTGATTATGCTTGAGATTTGTTTTGTTTATGAAAGAAAATGTGGAGATATGATGTTTTGTAATTTGAAATTTTGAATGAAATATTTGACTCTGGTTAGTTTGGCCATGTCAACGGGAATAATAGTTGACACTATTCGGCCCTTATCAACGGGATATAATAGTTGACCTTTACATTTTCTTGGTGGGGAATGTAATTGATTTGAACTTGACCTACAGGGGGTTTGGTTAGAGGTTACTAATACTTAGTAGTGTTTGGTTAGTCGCTAAAAGAACGATTTGTGGCTAGCCACCATTTGAAAGTCCCACATAACTGGGCACCATTTGATATTTGATGACCAGAGAAAAATATATTTGAAATGTATTTGATTTTGAATTTGATATGAAAGTGTTTGAATCGAAATTTGATATGAAATTGTTTGGATCACATTTGATATGAAACTGATTTGAAATGGATATGAGAATGTTTTGAAGTATATTTTGTTAATGTTCAAACTTATTTTTGAATCAAAGGTTTTGATGAAAAACATCTCCTATTTGTTATATGGTGAGCTTTTTTGATCCATGAAATTGTATTAGTATTTCTTATTGAGCTTTTAGCTCACTCCCATTCGTTGACATGTGCTCGAGGTACTTTTGGTTTCGCGAGGGTGATGGCTAGGTTGGGGATTCGTCATCATTAGGATTTGATTAGAACTTTATGTTGGATCATGTTGAACTCATAAGTTCATGTTTATGTGAAATGTTGGGTTTTGAAAGTTAATTGAGAAAGTCACTTGGATAAACATTCCTTTTTATATTAGTACAAAGTGGGATTTGAGAGATCTCAAATATTGTTATATTCTGAACAACTTTATATGACATGCATAATTGAGATTTGAATATTTAGAAGTAATTTTTATCGGCATGAAATTTGAATTTGGAGGAATTTATGAATTTAGAAGGTTCTTGCATTCTGCTACGAATATGTGATTGTTGGTGGACAAAATCAATTACAAAGAAAGGTTAATTAATCGTTTCGCACTTCAAACCTTCGATTTGAAAGGCTTGAGGGTGTAAATTGATAGTCATGCCCCTAAGGTGGGTTTCGGGGCGTGACAGATAATCTCGTGATTTTGGTGATGAGCCAATTCTCCTTGATTTTTGGAAGGATAATCTCATGGTTTTGGAAATAAACTTTCTCCTTGTCAAATACCAATTCTCCTTTGTTAAGGGTTGATGTTTTTGAGGCGTATCGGATTCGGATGTTGAGGCGTATCGGATTCGGATGCTAGGAGATTTGTAGATAAACATCCCAATACTTGATTCCTCCTTAACGTATTTATTTTTGCACAACCACTCATATACGGTAGGGCCGCGGCCGTGGGGACTGTTTGAGTTGAGACGGGTTCTAGGACCTGTGCTCCCAGTCGGTTCCGTGGTTTTTAATATAATGGACTGCCTTAGGGCGGGCTTTATGTGTACGGACAAGCCGGTGGAAGCTTGCATGGGCGTTGGGCCTATTGATTAGCGGGTTTGGGTCCAAAGGCCACGATACTCACAATGCCCCCCTTTTTCTTCGACTAAAGGATTATGCTTTTCTAGCCGAGGAGAAATACTATGTTTTGGGACCCCTAGTATGGAGAAATGCAGTCTATTAACGTATATGTTCCAATGCGCCAATGACATGTGATGTCCCGATGGTGTATTTAATGCGTCTCCTGAGGTTCCACCTCTATATATATGGGGTTGAACCTCCGAAGTTTATGAAGTTGCCAATGGATTCCTCCTCCGTCACACAAAGCCTCTCTTTGCTATTGTGATTTCGTCCCTCACCCCTCTGGGGGACAAAATCGGATTTTTCGGCGAAATATTGCCGAAATCGGTTTCGATCGACATCGAAAAATCGGGGAAAATACCGATTTTTCCATGGCATCGTGATTGTGGAGCATCGCATTGTAATGCTGTCTCGAAGAGGTGTACAGTACATGTAACTATAGGGGCGTATACGAGCACCAAGTGTCACATTGTGGTATCTTGGAGATGAAATTGTGAAATCATAAATTTATGAACCCGGAATTGGTGTACTAAAACAAGGGTAAGATTGTAATTGATCAAATGGGACATGTAAGGCATAATCAAAGAAGATAGTATGCCAAAGTAGAAATAAAACAAGTTAAATTTCAATCGTTGAGAGATCAAGGACCTATTTGCAATTAAGGATAAGTTGAGAGAATATAAATATAGGCCATGAAGACGAAACAAAATTCTCATTTTGGTCTCATTTCTTTTTAATAGAGGCTTCACATTTTGGTGAAAGAAACGGGGAAGAAAGAGGGAGAAGAGGAAAGAGAGAAGAAGGGGAGAAGGAGAAAGAAAGAAGACCAAGCCGAGGAGTATGTTTTGTCTTGGAATCATGTGTATTTTGGATTCCTAAGGTCTTGGCGGAGATTAGTTGCTCCCTTGTTCTAGGGGTTTTTGTGGAAGAGATCACTGAACCTAGATTTGTGAGGTTATGGGGGAAAACCTTTAGTGGTGAGAATTAAACATGGAATCCTCCTATTTATAGGATTTTTGTAGGAATTGGTGGACCTTAGGTTGAATTCTTGGGATTTTACCTAGGGTTTGATGTGAGGTTCAAACCACCAATACAAGTGTTATGGAGTGGTTTGGATGAATTCCATGATTTTGAGGTATTATGGATTTATAGAAGTTGTATGAAGAATTGGTACCAAAGAAGTGCAAAATCGGCATTTATGGGCCAAAAATTTACGGTGATAGGTACCAAAAGCGGGGGGTGGTACCGGTACCTGTGGCCATTCGGTGCCGGGTACCTTATAGAATGCATTTGGTACCGATGCTAGAGCAATGATCTGAGCCTGCTTGCTTCCAAAAAATACTTGGATTGTTGTGATTTTGCATAGTTAAGCCTAAAATCATACACTGTTAGCATAGGAACCTAACTAGATTATTAAGAGAGGTTCAAATAAGATTGGAACTCGATGAAAAATGTAGCGTACCTCGCCGCCTCAACGAAGCGAAGCTTCACCTCGGCGATATTCGTCGAGTGTGAATAAGTGCTAAGAAGTACGTTAAGTTTATACGTTATACATAGGCGATTAATATGTTCGCCTTATTCGTTTGAGTGTGTAGGCTAAAAGCAAAGGCGGGAAAGTTGTGCAGTCGTGCTCAAGTTTAGTAAGTAGAAAAGTGAGTGTTACAAGCCTATTTTCTTGATACTAGTGTATTATTATTATAAAAATTTGTTTACACGAATGTTTAAATGGTTTTGATTGAAAACCATGTTTGAAAAAGCAAGCAATGAGTTAAGCAAGCACACAAGCAAATGGTTTTGAATTATCAAACCATATTTAAAGCAAACAATGATTTTCAATTATTAAACCATGTTTCAAGCAAGTAAGCAAGCAAACAAATGGTTTTGAATTATCAAACCATATTTAAAGGAAACAATGGTTTTGAATTATAAAAAACCATATTTAACGAGAATGGCTTGAGCAAGAAGCAAAAAGTATATTTGCGGAATAGGCAACTAAAATCCCTAGTTCTAAGCAAGCATACGGTCGGGTATTCCCTAGTGCGGTGGTATTAGGATATCATACATGCATTTCGATTTACTGGTCGGCAAACTTAGGTCATGCATCATGGCATTTAAAGGAGACCGTGGCAAGCCGCGAGGTATATAGGTTAGCGCATTAACTAAATTATGGTGATGGAGACCCAGGTCATTTCCACCATATTTGCAGGAAAGGTGAAGTGAAGTGTGCCAGGGGCCCTTTCACTGGGTGATGCGGACGCAGTCGGCTGTTTGCACGGTTGAAGCCTAGGTTCCCGTGTTCACTAGGGTACAACAAACGGGAGACCTCCCAGTGGTTGATGATTTATAAAGCGTGTTTTATATAGTTTGAAAAATCAACCAGCGGCGCACTGATTAGTCCCGTGTTTGTTTTTAAGCAAGCGGTTGAGCCCGGACTCTCGGTACATTTCAAAGCGGCGGTTGAGCCCGGGCTCCCTTGGTGATTTTAAAAGCAAGCGGTTGAGCGAAGCTCTCGTTTTTATTTAAAGCGGCGGTTGAGCCGAAACTCCCGTTTTTATAAAAAGTTTTTTGGAGAGCTTTTTAAAACAGGATTTATAGAAAAGTTTTTATAAACTTTTAAAGCAAAGAGATAAAAACAAGCGAAACAAGAGATTTGAGAAAGTTTTAGAAACTTTTAAAACAAAAACAAAGCAAGCAAGCAAGACTTAAAAGGAAAATAATGAAAACGTAAAGAGAGTTTCTGATTTTGAGATGTTTTCGAAAAAGCAAAACATTTTATAAAGCATACACTCCACTGCTTGAGCTTGTTTAGCTCATTGTTTGTGTTTAAAAACTATTTTCAGGTATAGGTACTCGGGATCTTTGGGCGGATTAGGATTCTCACGACATTTGTAATAGTCTTTACATTGATAATAATATTTTTGTAAGGAAACACTTTGAATTTGTGTATTGGAATATATGTATGCGAGAATATAGTTTTTGTGAAAATGTGTTGAGCTTGAGGCTCTTAATGAAAAGAATGTTCTTTGGTTGTCATATTAGGAAAAATGTAAATTGTGTATATACGAGTTTGGAATATGTCCTTTTATGCGGTTGATATCTTTGCCAAGATTTTACAAAATCTAAAAGTGGAGAAAAAAGGGGGAAAAAATTTATACACGAGGTTCTATGACAATACGGCCGCTTCATAGAATTTCTAGTCGTTGGGAGTACTTGGTACAGGGTTTGTAGAGTGGCCGACACGCTGCGGTAGAGGGTGGGGGGTGTGTCGACGAGGCTTTGTGGGCGTGTTTTGACCCCGAAAAATCGGCGATAAATTGAAAAATTGTCTAAAAATTGGCAATTTTTACCTTTTTACCTAGAAACGCTAAATCACGACCCTTAGATTTGTTTCACGTTTTTTGATCCAACAGGTCGGTTAGGTATTCGCCTTTTTAAAAAGTCCAACGACTATATTTTTTATTCAGCAGGTTGATTTTAAATCCTGAGCTTGCTCTAACAATCGAATGATTTCTAATGGATATATGATGATCGAACGACAATTGAACGAAATCAAATCCAACGATTAGAAGTAAATCTGGCGATTTTTTGACAATCCAATGGCTATTTTGACTCCAAAAAATTCTATAAATACCCCTAAAATCATACACTTTCATTACAAACTCATCTATCCACATCTAAGCTCCATTTCATTTTCAAATAATTTTTTCTTTGTTCTTTATCCTAATTTTTTGGAAGATCTTTATGAATTAAGGTATGTTTCTTTGTTCATTAATTTTGTTTTTATGCATATTTTATTTAGTTTTATTTTGGTGTTGAAGTTGTTTATAATAAATATTTTTATACTATAGTTTTATTTTAGTTTAATTTGATAATAATAAATTATGTTAGATATAATGTTTGAAACTTAAGGGCATTACACATCCTACTATTATGTAATGTTAGAAATTTAGATATTTTACTTAGATATCTTAATAATATTATTTTAATTTATAAACATATTACTAACTAATATAATGTTTTAGTTAATTAATTATATTACTAACTAATATAATTTTTTTGAACAATTAATTATATTAGTTATTTACTATAATCTTATTTTAGTTATATAATGTTTGAAACATTTTTATACTATAATCTTATTTTAGAAATTTGAAACATATTACTTACATGCATATTTTATTTTTAATGTATCTTAGTTTATTTTGGTGTTTAGAGTAGGTTATAATCTATATTTTTATTCTATAGTTTTATTATAGTTTAATTTGATAATATAATTTTTTAGTTAATTAATTATATTAGTTATATAGTTAATAGTTATTTTAGTTATATAATGTTTTGAACTTAGTTATTTACTATAATCTTATTTTAGTTATATAATGTTTGAAACATTTTTATACTATAATCTATATTTTTAGACTATAGTTTTATTTTAGTTTAATTTGATAATATAATTTTTAGTTAATTAATTATATTATTTATTTAGTTAATAGTTAATTTAGTTATATAATGTTTCAAACTTAGTTATTTACTATAATTTTATTTTAGTAATTTGAAACATGTACTTATGCATATTTTATTTTTAATGTATCTTAGTTTTATTTTGGTTTAATTTGATAATAATAAATTAAGTTAGATATAATGTTTGAAACTAGATAATGCATCTACTATTTAGTAATTTGAAACATATTACTTACATTAAATTTTAGTTATACTTATATAATGTTTGAAACTTGGATCTTAGACATATTTTGTAACACCCCAAATTATACCATAACGGTTTGATAACATGTTTAGGGTATAATAAAAGTAATTATATTTGTCCGCAATAAAATAAAGATAAAAACAAAAGTAGGAATATGCATATGATTAAAAATTACAAATAATAAAGATTTGAGGCTATTGTAAAAATATCATAAAATTGGTTTTCCAAATATTAGAAGAGTTGGAGGACGAGAAGTGAAATAAAAGGGGGATAAGATCAATGAGGTAGGAATAAAAGAAATATGCCGTTTTGGTGGCGGAAGGGAGAGCAAACACGGATAAGAAGAGAGAAGAAAGGAAGAAGAAGAAGAAGAAGAAGAAGATCACAAGTATGGATACATGTCTTAGGTTGTATGGGACTTGTTAAGTTCCGTATAGAAAAGTGTTGATTTTTGTATAAGAGTATGGATTTGTGTAGTTTTGGTCTAGAAAGGTTAGATACATGGTTTGGAACCTTTTCTTGTGTATAGTTTGGAGTTTGGAAGCTCTCGAGCTGTTTCTTGTTAAGTTGAGTTGAGAAAAGTTAAGAGCTCCTATAGTTGTGTTTTTGGGACGAATTTGTAGTTGCAAAGTTGAACCAAGAAAATTTCTCTATTTTTGATCATACTCAGTAGCCGGACCTTAGAACGGGTTTTTGGATCATAAATAAAGGGAATTTGGCAGTAAGTCCTTCTGGTAAATTGTAGCCACATCAATGAACTTGATGTTAGGCTTTTGAATTTCTCAATTCGGACCCTGTAGACTAAGTTATGGTCTTTTTACTCTGAACAGTCTAATGGGCGAGAGGTCAACATGTAGACCTCATCTGTAGGAGTCGAGCGAGAGGTCAGCGATCCTCATGCGTACGAAGGTCAGCACAGTGGAGCCTCATCTGTGCGACGGTTTTAGGTCGGCTCGTGCGGAGTTGACACATATGACCTCCAACTTCGAGAAGGGTCGTAGCTCGCCGATCCCGAACTCCGATTCGGGTGTTCTTGGACTCTATGGAAAGCCCATTGAGTCAAGAATTCATTCATATGCCTGAGGAGGATATTAGGTATCAGATCGAGGTGTTAGACCGAGCTCACCGAGGTCAGGTCAGCTCGACCAGTTTAGGTCAGCTCGTCTGGGTTGACTACCTATGACCTCCAACTTCGGAAGGTTATAACTTCTTCGTCCGAACTTCGATTCGGGTGTTCTTGGACTCTATGGAAAACCCATTGAGTCAAGAATCCATCCATAGATAGTTTGATAAAATTGGAACTCATATTAGTTCCATAAATCCACAACTTGATGAGCCTAACGAGGTATAACCATAATTATTCATATTATGAGCGCCTATTATGAATTCATAAATAGCTCATAAGCATACATAAGTAAGCACTTAATTTATTTATGCATATAATGAATATGAAAAATGCAAAGATATGAATAAATGATTATATATATCACATATGATTCACCAGAATGACAATAGTATTCGGGAATATGAGATATATCTTAGCATAAAATACGTATTAGGTTAATGCAGCAGAACCTGGTAGAGGGGATAGATGGGCATACTTTATTAGGGAAAACAAGTCTGCAGCATACAAGTTCTGATATCGGGGCCGGATTTGGAGTCGATGAGATAGATCCCATTTGGATCACGCGGTGGCCCGAAAGGGTCGCCCTGGCGCGCCCGGGTCCTTATAGATGGTCATTGTCTCGTGCGATGTCGCCGGTGCCTTTGGGCCCATATAGACCCCTTTGTTTCGCACAGTGAGTACAACGCCTTCGGGCCCTTATGGTTTTCTGCATTTCACTTCTAAGGTTTATACGAGCATGAAACATAAAAGAAAATGGCAGTATATACAAACGAAATGTAAAGAATATATGACATGTGTGAGAAGCGTAAGCATTCTTATCTGGCTTGATAGTACTCTGATTACAAGAATAAGAAGTAAAGGACAAGATGACATGAAAAGTATATGGAAGATGACAAAAAATGAAACTTGTTATGAAAAGTATATATATGAGAAATGATAAGAATCTGTAAATGTTATATGTGTTATATGCATTTGTATAGAAGCGGGGTGACCCTTAATAAAGGTCATCCGTGTGTATTAATTCCCACTAAGCGTAAAGCTTAGCGGGTGTTGATGGTGTAGGTGAAGGAAACCAGAGGACGGACCGATGCTGCATTGTTAACGGAGTCAAAGGCCACTCATCAATAGGTGTCCACTGGAAGACCTTTAGGTACATTTTTGTATATGAAATTTTGTAAAGAAACCATGTAAATATTGTAAATGTTGAACACTTCTATATATGGAGCTTGCCATATATATTTTGTAATCCCATTTGCTACGAGAATATAATACAAGTTAAATGTTAACCTTATATGAATGAACAGCTTAAAGTTTATATGGCGAAGAAAAAAAAAAAGAGAATGACCCCTCACTTGACACCCTATACCGAGTTGGGGCATCACGGAGTATCGAGCATCTGGATCGGGTTTGGACCGCCAGAATCTACGGTCGAGATCGGAGAAGGGGCATCACGTATTTAATGTTAGAAATTTAGATATTTCTTAGAATATCTTAGTAGTATTATTAAGCTAGATATAATGTCGGAAACTTAGGTCTTACTTTTTTATCATTAAATTACATATATATAAATGTTATTATATTGAATCATATACAAAAAGATCACACTGATTTGAATTTTGTTTTCAATAAAATCACATGTGTTTATAGAATGGCTGAGTGGAAGTGGAGCGGAAATCACGCATGGAGGAATTGCACCTTTGGAGGGACATAAAAATGGAACAATTTGTAATTATTGTGGTTGGAAGCATAAAAAGTGGTGTTAGAAAGAAAAAAGATTACTAGCTTAAAAGTTTCATCACATCGCATACAGGATCACGAATTCGAATCTTAAGAAGTGTCCAAATGTGCCGTCAGAAATGAAACAACTTTTAGAACAAAAAAGTAAATCAAAAGCGAAAAAAGCAGTTGATATGGAAGAAATTAGGGTTGAATTACGAGGCACAATGGGAGGAAAACATCACAATCTCATTGATGATTATGAGGAGGAGGAGGGTGATGAGGATGTGCATATGTCCGGTACGACATGCACCTTTGATGAAGCGAATGAATATCAGCCGTGTGCATCAAAAGCTAGTGAATGGAACCGAGATCATGTTGTAGGATTTATGAGAGGCAAAAGAAAAATAGGTAAATCTTTATACCTAATTCATTTTTTCACATAATTATGTATAAAATAATGTACGTTGATTTTATTTTTTTGCATAATTACAATAGGTGAGTCTTCACAACCAGGTGTCCATCAAGACGTATACAAAGATCATAAAGTGTTCGGCATACGGATCCATCACTGCTAATTGCACCATCATTATACAAGTCTTCGGCTATAAAACAAAAAAGCCTAAAAAATATGTTCAAAGGTGGTTCAATCAAGGAAACAATGGGACGATTAATTAGCAAGTTCTTCATATATGAAAGAGTTCCACCTCAAAAAGCGGACTCGCACTACAGGTTTGTCTAATTATATAATATGTTTTACATTATGATCTCCATATGAAATATGTTTTAATAATGACATTATTATCTCCATATGAAATATGTTTTAATAACCAGCTTTTCTTGAATTATTATATGTAGGGATGGGCATCGAACCACCATCTCCATATGAAATCAAAAGCAAGTACTTGGAAATGGAGTATAAAGACATGAAAGCTTATGATATACAATTATGTGCGATGGATGGACTGGGCCAACTAAATTGAGCATAATTAATTTCATGGTATATTCAAAAGGAAGCACAATTTTCCTCAAATTTGTTGATGTGTCAGATTAGATTAAAGACAACAAATACATATATGGTTTATTGAAGGACGTTATCAAGGAAGTTGGAGAAGCAAATGTGGTTCAAATTGTAACAGATAATGGATCAGCATTTGTGAAAATGGGAAAGTTGTTGATGAAGAAATACAATCTGTATTGGACTCTATGTGCATCACACTGCATTGACTTAATGTTTGAAGACATTGGTAAAAGGGATAGTGTTGCTCAGTTGATCGGGAATGTAGAAAGATAACCAACTTCATTTTACAATCATGGTTGGTTGGTTGCAAGCGACAGGTGCAGTAGTGCCAAGGAATATCGTGCGTCCTGGAGCAACAAGATTTACAACAAACTATATTTCCCTTGATAGTCTTCTAAAAAAGAGGGTTGATTTGAAGAAAGTCTTTATTAGTAATGAATGATCATCTCACAAGCTTAGTCGGACTGAAGTTGGACATGAGGTTGAAAGACTCATGTTTGATCATCAACAATGAAGGTGAGACTAGTGTCCATCTATGAGGCACCATACACGGTGCTTTGCATTGTTGGATTCGAAGTCGTCCCAACCATGCCATTTGTCTACGAGTTGATTCGGTTGATGAGGCAAATTTGGGTAACTCAAAGCTAAAAAGTGGAGTGAAACTTATCATCCCTTGGTCGTTGGGATAAAACTCTTAAGCATCCTCTTCATGTAGTAGGTAACTAATTAATATCATCTTATGATATTCACATTTTAATAATATGTATATATTATTATCGCATACTAATTCTCGATAAGCGACCTGACATACTATCTAAATCAAAATTTCAATATAGACTGGGTTGGTTGTAACCATTTGAGCTACAATCTTACATTCATGATGTTTTCTAAATTAGATCCTAATCTTTGTGAAGGCCTTTGTAATTTTGGAATTGAAGGGTAAATTAATGAGTTTCTAATTCTAATTAATTGATTCAATTTATTCGATTGATTTTTATTTTAGATTTTTTTGACATTTTAAATTCCACGACATATACTATTACGTGAAGCAAAAGGGGATTGGTGATCGAGGGCAGCAATAGCGTCAAGATAAAAAATGGTTCTTGGTATTTGGTAGTTCTCATTATAAGTAAATTTTATAACTATTTTATTATTATATATTGAATATAAGTAATTTTATTGCGGTAGGAATGATGGTTTGTATGAAAATCACGCTCAACATTAAGGAGTTTGGCCTTAAAGGTTCTTTTCCAAACCATCATCTTCGGCTTGTGAAAGGGTGAAGCACATTTGCTTTCTACAATTCGTACGAACAAGAAATCGGCTTGCTTTGTATCCTAGGCTCCAACAATTGGTTTTTGTTATTCTGACATGAAACTAAAGATCAGGTGATATGGAGCGAGGAGATTGATAAAGTTACGAAAATAATTTTCGATTTACTTGAAATTTCAGGCGAGTTTGGTGAAGAAGAAGAGAATCAAATATTTCAATGGAGTTGAACCTCTTGGTCTCCATTTAGATGATGAAGAGATGGAAATCCACGATCCACGAAGATGCGCACATGTTCGAGAAAGCGAGTGTTAATGTTGTTGAGCGGGTTTTTTATCTAGCAAGAAGTTCATGAGTGAAGTTTAGTCAAAACACGGGGACTCATTTCAACCACATTTGTTTACTTCTCGACCCTCTTTTGAGATCAGTGTTGAACATAGTAGTAGACTAAGTATTGCTGGTGCCACACTACGGGTTATACAGAGTGGCTGAGGAGAGGGGGACCCAGCGATGGTAGTTATACTGGAAATGATGGTGGGGATATTGCAGATCCATAACAAAGTCAATTCCATTGAGCCTATTCACCGGTGAAGATGATTTCGCTCATGCTACACAAGATGAAGACTAGGGTCTAGGAGAGCCGGGCGGTGTTAAGGCCGTTGGAGAGCCATATAGAGGGAGGAATGACGAAGGATGACACCATACGATGAGGATTAGTTTTTTGGCTAGTTTGAGTCCATGGTATTGGAACTCAATTCGGTGATTCATCGAATGAGGCAACATATTTCCTCGCATACAATGAGTTATGGTCAGCGCTTCTTAGTAATCCTTTAGGTTATTGGTGAAGAATATGGAATGGTTAACTATCATAGCGATCCACAATGCCATTCCAAATTCCATATCAAATGCGAAGGATTTCAAACGAGCATGTGGGTGAACCCCGAATTTCTTATCCACAGAGAGGTTGTGGGTAGGAGTCAACAGATTTATGCATGACATGTTCGAAGTTACAATCACTATTATCGGAACACCATATCTTGGTATGAATATTGTCTTCATCAAGATGAGATCCCTTTGTCAAATAATGTAATGGAGCCACATCGGTCTTCATTTTGGTTTTAAATGACTATTGTGATGTAATTTCTGATAAATAATAATGAATGTAAGTCTTCAACAATTTGTATATTTTCTTATTTATGCATTTTTATAGTTCGACAAAGTATTTCCATGAATTTCAAAGTATTTTTGTTAATTTTTGCATTACCGATATTTTTGTCAAAATATCCACCAATATTCTCTGATATTTCCGATATTTTCGTAAAATCCAAGTACCGATATATCCGTAATTACTGATATTTTGTTCTTTGCACCCCTGTCCATAAGCCGGTGAAGGTAGAGAGGTTATGGAGGGAGGCTTTCAGAGGTCTTTATGGCTATTTGTCGTTAATGGATATTGTGTGTTTGAAGATGATGTCTGTGTTGACCCATCATGTGTCCTGGATGAGAGGCCTAACTATGCCAACATCACCTTTTCAGGGTTCTTTGTTGGGCCTTACACAGGTCGGCCTGAGGTCATTGATAAGGGGCTTGATTACTCTGCTGGCCTTCTTTCAGGTATCTATGCGAAATTTGGAATTGTTTATCTTCAGCGCCCTTTGGGTGTGCGACGATCCAGTGTAAGGCCGAAATGGGGAGAGCCTTCGACGAAGTGCTTCCATTCTCTTCTTTTTCTTCGACTTTTCCTCTTCCTTTTCTTCTTCCAACTTCACCTCTTCCTTTGTTTTTAGCAATTATCCTGGCTCGATTACTTAGATATCTTTGTAATGGATATCCCCAGATTGGATATGTTTGTCTTTGTTTTATGTATTCTTAAACAAGGATTAAGCGTGTTTTGACAGTTTGGTCTTTTGACATGTATGTGATGAGCTTTCTTATTTTCCTACTTCTTTTGGTTGCAGTGACCCAAGGCTCTCTATGATCTGATGTAGAAACTTTCTTGTTTTGGGTGAGCATAGTTTTTTTAATTTGGGTGCTTTGGAGCTGCGGCATGATTGAATTAATGCCCGGAGCATGGTTTCTGGGAGGCAGCTAAGGCTTGAGTGGAGCTGGACTGAGACACCGGGTTGAGGGCTTTTTTGGTTGAGTGGTCAGGGTGGGTGTTTAACACCAATGAGCTTATTTGTTTTCTAAGTGCCCTAGCAGATGAAACGCCTTGTGAATACCAAGCGTAGGAGGAGAGGAGCACGTCTCTTGATATGACCTGTCATTATATTTAATGCGCATGTTCACACCTTGCCCTATATAGGGATAGGGGTACAAGCGTTACTTTCTTTGTTGTTAGAAACTTTTCGCTTAAGGATTATTTGAGCGCTTGCTAAGCTCCTTAAGATTTTGGTGAAGGAGCCATTGAAGATTTCAGACCATTTTCAATCTCATGGTGGGTTTTTTTTTTTTCCTTTTTTTGTTTTCGTTTATAAAGGTTGTTTTGAATGTGCGTTTTTAGAGCCCATTTGTTGGGTCAGCGACGGAGCGAATGCGTAGTGTTTTGGGACATACCTATTCCTAGGTGTGTCTGTGAGTTCTTAAGGAAGCTCCTCGTGCAGGGTGTTGGTCCCGCTTATCGTTTTGTGAAGAGATCCTTGAGTTGATCCTTTGTTTGCTTGTGAAGTGATGAGAGGTCAGGAGACTTTCCCCGGTTAGGTTGTGCACGGGGAAGGGGTGCTTAGGTCACCTGCAAGCCGGTCTTGTGTCTTCTATGTCCATGGAAGGCGAGGGTCCTTTCTTAGAGTCCTTGGCGAGGCATTAGTTTAGGGTGTCGGATAGGTCGGCTTGCTCTACTGTAGGATATGCGGATAACGTCGTCTACTTCTCCCGAGAGCAGTTCATAGCTGGACTTTGCTTCTCGATTTCGTCATTGGTGAAGCAGTTCTTACACGTCACCCAGGCTCCTCCTGCGCTTATTCATCCGAATGTTTTTCGGATTTTAATGGGTTGTAGTGTTCTTAACTCTCTACTTCTTTGGCGAGATATTTGTGGCGGGGAATATGTTTTGTCCCATGGCGAAATTTGGGGGTGACGGTCGAATTTGTTCATGTCACGACTCATAGCCCTCGACTACAATTCTTAACCGAATCCCCAGGCTCCCCCGAGGCCGGAGGCGAAGGGGTTTGTTCCTAGTTAGGGGATGCGTAGTACGGGCGTCACGGCTCCCACCGGGGCTTCCATTCGACGGGAATCAATCTCTTATATTTCCAAGTTAGTTCAAGTTCAGTTGTAGTTCATGTCCTGTGAGATGATTCATGTTTTGACATACATTGCTTTTCTAGTGTAGCCCCAGGTAAGCACGGGCGAGGCCCATTGGTTAACTAGATAGAGGCTGGAGAACATCGGGCGACTATTGGGAGATAGCGGGGCGAGTGCAATCATGGGCTTCTGGCCGGCGGCGAGGGCTTGCGAGTTGAGGTCGCTTGCATATTTCCACACGTATCCATTCGTTCCTCGCTCATTTGCCCTCAAAGCTCCGGTAGGGAGAGAGCACTTTGTTCTTACCGACCTTTGCAAGTCTAACTGAGGCGGCTCTTCTAAAGGTAGTTACCGCCTTGAAAGATGAATCCGAGCGAGGCTGTAGGGAGCACCCAGTGGGGTATGTCTTGGTCACGCAGCCCCAACGTCTACGGCTTGCCCCCCAGCATGAAAAAAAAGAACGAGATAGGAAGAGGACCTAAGAGCAAACTAAAGTAGGCGACACTTAGGGTTGGAAGAGGCCGTGGATTGGCGGGCGTACTTTCCGATTGAGTACGTCGGAGGAGGAGAATGCCTATGCATGCCGTCGGGTTTTCCGCACGGATGTGAAAATGAGTTGCGAGACTTGGAGGATAAGCCCGCTATGCGATGGGGCGTCCTAAGTGGTCTTTGCCGGATGAAGGGTGAGGGCGGGGGACGACAATCCCAGAGGTTCCAATGATTAGTTGGTTTTGAAGGCGCCCTGGCGAGGATATTAGTGCGCCTTAGGAGGGAAGAAGGACTCCTTATCGGGGTCCTAGTGGTGGCTGAGAGTGGTGAGGGGTCACCTTTAGAGATTTTAGCTGCTGCTCCCAGGTACCCACAGCAGCCCGCACAAATACCATACCTAGTAGGAAGCGCGACCCAGTCTTTGCGGGAGATGCGTACATTCCTCCTTATGAGAGGATTGCTCCTCCGACGAGCATGGTTGCCCCTGATTTAGAGGGTGCTTGGGAGATCATCCATCGCTGAAGCCCCTTTAACCAGGAGGAGCATTCTGTTGTACATATGCGCGACCTCTATCCTAATTACTTTCGAGTACTAGTGGCGGTTAGCGCATAACAATATTCCATTCCGTTCCCCACCTACGAGGTAAGGCTTTCCGGGTTAATTGGCCGAGGATGAGATGTTCATCCTTAACCATGACTTTCATCGATCAGCTGAACTGGTACGTGATGCTTTACTTGGTTGCTATCTTTGCGCTACAGTTTCATTGTAGCTTATCTTTTACAGGCTATGACGACCATCCGGAACATGGTTCGCCAGCATAGGGAATTTAAGTCCCGGCTAGACGATGATGAGAGACTGCGGCTTTACGCCCAATCAACTGTTTCTAAGCATCAGGCCTTGGATGCTTCTTTGGCCGAGAGCGAGTCTAGCCCAGTAGGAAGCAACTAGTGCGAGATAAGACTGGTAGGAGAAGAGAGGGACCCGAGGCCAAACGAGAGGGAGGCTAAGGTGGCTCGTCTAGCGGCCATGGCGGTGGGTGAGGCTAAGGCAAGGGCAGAGGATGACCTGGCTAGGATGCGAGATGCCTTGGCGGCTGCAGAGGAAGGCGGGAGAGGGGAGTGGAGGGTGGGGGGCCGCTGCGACAGGTGAGAGGACATTGCTCTTTACGGAACTCTAGACATCTAGAGATGAAGTGTCGTCTCTCCATTCTCGAGGCGAGACGAGGACAAAGCCATGGTGGAAGACTACCGGAAAGCCTTGGAGCAATTTTTCGCCTTTGGCTATGGATCTTTGTGTGTTGAGCATGGCATCTCTGGGCGTGAGCCCGACAAAGAGTTTCGGATGGCATGCTTGATCCGACCCATTTCCTCAGGAGTTTTTGCGAATATGGGGTGCCCTTGATCCCAACACCCATCGAGGTCGAGGCTGTGGAGGTTCACTCGATTGAAATGACAAAGGACCCGATGGAGTCTTGTCGTCGAGGGAGCGAGGCGACTCTTTCCTTCATATTAGTTGTGGGCTGTTTTTAGGAGATTTTTGTAAGGTGTGCTACTTTGCCACCATAATACATATCATCCCTTGTAACCCTTGGCGCTTTTTAGCGCAATGTATTGAGTCATGTTTTAATGAAAAACCTTTTCGTGACAACAACTATGCCTTGGCTCCCATTTTCCTTTATTTTGAAAATGCTAGCAGGACAGTAACCATGTCTGGATTCTTTATGTACCAGTAGGACATCAACCATATATGGGCCCATTAAATGTGCGGCGCGGAGACGATAACCCGTATGGACTTTTTATGTACGTGGACATCGACCATATCACGGATTTTTTATGTGCCCGATAGGGCATCAACCATATCACGGACTTTTAGATATGAGCGGGACATGACTATATACGGACTTTTCATGTGCTAGCGAGGACATGCAACCATATCACGGACTATTACATATATGCCCGATGGGGCCAGCAAACCATATTTGGACTTTTTATGTACCAGCAGGACATCAACCATATCTGGATTTTTGGGAAAAAGCAATTGTAGGTTTTAAGAGGAAATGTGTAAAGAATAATCTTTTATTTATGGTAATATCCTAAAATAATACACTACTAGTAGTACTTCTTAAGATGCATGACGTTCCACATTATGGGAGCAACAGTCCCGTCTGGCTTGCTCAACGCATAAGACCTGGCTGTCCTTTCTTGAACCACCGTGTATGGTCCTTCCCAGTTAGCCTGGAACTTCCTGTTTGTCGGGTTGGCCGTGTTTTCAAAGACCCTTCTTAAGATTAACTCACAGGCTTTGAATTCTGCGACTTCACCATTTGGTTATTAATAAGTTTGCCGACCTCATGGCGGTATGATGCTATGCGCATAGTACAAGCAGCTTCCCGGGTTTGTGCATTTGTGTCAGGTCTTTGATTATTAGCCGACATTTGCTTCCTCATAAATTTATGTCGAATGGTGGGCATCTCGATTTATGTGGGGATGATAGCCTCTATCCCGTATGTAAGGGCAAATGACGATTCCCCTATCGGCTTCCGGCTGGTTGTTTTGTAGGCCCATAGAACTCCTAGTAGTTCATCTACCTACTTTCCTTTGGCCGAATGCAGGTGTTTTTTGAGGGCTAACAGGAGAGTCTTATTAGATGCTTTCGCCTAGTCGTTGCTTTGTGGGTGCGGATCGAGTCTGAGGTTTTTATCTTGATTCAACGTGAAATTCATATACCGGTATCCCGAATTGTGGCCCATTGTCGGTTACAATCGATTGGGGTATTCCGAATTTGCACACAATGTTTTTCCATATAAACTGAATGAACTCTTTGTCTTGATGGATGCGAAGGCTTCGGCCTCTATCCATTTGAAGTAGTGGTGGAAACGATAACAGCTTCTTCGAGCGGGCGATAGCGATGCTTGACTATATCAATACCCCATAGAGCGAAGAGCTAGGGGCTTGTTATGGTTGTTATATTTTGGGCCGAGAGCTTTGAGATGGGGGCCTGTCGCTGGCAACAATCACACTTTTTGACATGGTTGGTGGCATCCACACGTATGGTTGGCCAATAGTAGCCTTGGGTATGAGCTACATGTAGTGTTCTACACTTTAGATGGTTTTACGCATATTCCATCGTGGAGTTATGCCAATATGTACTGTCCCTACTGGTGAGTAAGGCATTTAAGATAGAGGCCCGCCCAGGGACTGCTTATATAGTTGATTGTTAACGAGGGATAGTGAAGTACGCCTTGGCTTTGGATCTTATGGGCCTCGGCTGTTGTCGAGACGAGTTCCGAACTGAGTAGCGGACTCTTGAGTCATCTAAGAAGGACTCGTCTCATCTGTTTCATTTACCCAGTTGGTAGTGATCGACAATTATGGCAGGTAGTACACGTGGAGGAGCACTGTTTCTTTTATTGGAAAGGACGCGACAATGGCTGCCAAAGCATCTGCCTTTTCATTAGAATTTCTCGGGACATGCTCTGCTTGAGTTGTGAAAGCTTCCGAGCACGGGTTGACTAGACTCACATACTGGTCATGCGGTCCCGCTTGTCTTATGATACGTTGTTTACTTGTCTGATTGAAATTCGCTGCCAGTGATCTTTTCCGAGGATACGGAGATTGCAAGGTCGAGCTCGGCTATTATTGCTTCATACTAGGCTTCATTGTTAGAAGCGGGGATCCAAACGTATGGGCTGTTCTATTACTTCCTATGTTGGGGCTTCAAGTTGCAGCCCTAGTTTGGCTCTTGTCTGTTGCGAAGCGCCATCCACATTCAAGATCCACCAGCCAGAGTTGTCTAACTTCATTTCCTGCTGAGGAACCTCTGCTAAAAAGTCAGCCCGTGCGCCTTCATCGCGGGCCAGGGGTTTATATTGGATACGAGCTCACTCGACTCAACCGCCCATAGAGCCGTTCGCCCCAGACGGATCGGGCTTATGTATAGTGCTCACTTAGGGAGGTTGGTGAGAGTGATGATAGGAGTGCGCTGGAAGTAGGGGTGGGTTTTTAAGCGGCTAACCTAAGGGTCGATCTTTCCTGTTCGAGAAGGGTATATCGGGTTTTTGCCTCAGACATGGACTTTCTTATAAAGAATATGGGTCTCTGCTTTTAGTGTTTGTCTTCTTTGAATAAAGTTACACTTACTGATACGTCAGAAACAACTATATAAAGATAAAGCGTCTCACCTGTCTCGGGGCTAGCCATAATTGGTGGTTCGGTGAGATATTGGTTTATCGCTGCAAGTGCCTGGTCACAATCTTGATTCCAACCGGCTAATTGGGCTCCCTTTAGGGTGGCAAAGAACGGCTTCAAACGATATGTGAAGCGAGATATGAATCGCCCTAGGGCCACCAACCGACTAGTCAATTACTGTACCCATTTTCTAGAAATGGGGGCTTTGGACTCCATTATGACCTTGAGCTGAATGGGATTAGCCTCTATCCCCCTCCGTGTTACCATAAAACTCAAGAATTTGCTCGAGCTGACCCTGAATGCACATTTCAAAGGGTTAAGTTTCATGTCGTGTCTTTGCAACAGTTTGAAGGTTTCTTGCAAATGCATTGTGTGGTCGAGGTGTTCTTTTGATTTTACGAGCATATCATCGATATAAACCTCCATAGATTTACCTATCAATGGTCGAAATACCCTGTTCACCATCCTTTTTGATAGGATTTGCCTTTGTGTTTTTCGGGCGAACAACATTACGTTGTGGCGATGCAGAGACCATGGAGAGTGATGAGAGGCTGTTTTCTATACTAGCGTTAGGCGAGTGCATAAGAATTTGGTGATATCTAGAGAAGGCATCTAGAAACGACAGAATGCCATGCTCGGCTATTGCGTCCATAATTTGATCTATCCGTGGTAAGGGGAACCTGTCGTGGGACATGCTTCGTTAAGATTAGTGTAGTCTACACACACGTGCCACTTACTACCCTTTTTTGGTACCACTACCACATTAGCCAGCCATTCGGGATACTTCACCTCCCTTATAAACTCTGCTGCTAGAAGATTGTCTACTTCCGTTTGAATAATTTGACGTCGGTTCAAGTGGAACCGCCTCACCCTTTGCCTTACTAGCTTGGCAATGGGGAGGACGTTCAGTTTGTGAGAAGCCATTGTTGGGCTTATCCCGACCATATCGGAGTGTCTCCAGGCAAATACATTAATGTTGTGTAGCAGCGTGAGTCATAACTGTGCTCTTTCTTCATTGGTCAGGAGTGAGCTGATATAGGTAAATTTCTCTAGCCCGTCCAACTCCACTTCTTCTAGTGGGTCCACGGCCAGCGAATCCTTTTCTTCCACCCTGATTTGGGCAACATACTGTAATTACTATGCGGGTTTAAGATCATTCGGGGAGCACGATTCGGGGAATCTCACTTCCCTTTTGTTTGTATGGGTTAGTGATAACGCATTGCCCTTCTGACCGGTTGGATACTCAAAAGATCGGCCACACATACCGGTTGTCAAATAACTTACTATTTGGTGGTATGTTGTTAGCGACCCTTCATAGAGTGCAGCCAGGTCCGGTCCGCTATGACATTATAAGGCCTCAAGTCTTCGACGACTGAGAACAAAACCCGCTGAGTTATTGACCCGACTTTCATAGGGAGTGTGACATCTCCTAGCATGGTTGTAGTTGCCTCATTGAAGCCAGAGAGGATTCGCCCGACTGAATTTAGCATGTCAAGAGATAGCTTCCTCTGTGTGAAGGCTAGGAGTTGCAGTAAGTCTGCCGCACTGCTTGGATCCACTAGCACCCTATGCACATCAAAACCATTAATACAGAGGGTGAGTACCAGTGCATCATAATGAGGTATAATGACCTTGTTTGGGTTAATTGGAGCAAAGGATATGGGGTCATCTATTGGCTCTGCTTCCTGGCCGCTTTTTGTATGGACGACATTCACGGCCTTACTATAGCGACGATAAGTTTCTTTTGTCGGCCAGCTTTGATTGATCGCGATCATTTATCGGACCCCAGGTATATAGTTTATAGTTGAAATTACGGGATTCAGATTAGGCGGCCCGAGTTGGTTATGAGAATTTTTCTAGTAAGACGCCTTAACTCCACCTGTTTTACATCCACGGTGCCTTGGAGGTGTCTGCCTTGATCGGCTTTCTTAGGAACTTCATACTCAGAGCACCGATTGGTTTCATGTCTATGGTCCTTGTGATAATGCTTTTCGTGGGTTTGTTTCTCTCGCGAGGTCTTCGAGATAGGCGTAGGCCATTTGAAATCTGGGAGGGTCGCGTAAAGGAGGCAATAGTCTTTCATATGAGATGTTCAGGGGAGTGAACTATGGGGGCTCTCTTCTTTTTCGAGACTGATCTCGGGGTCACTTTCGATCTCCATTCTGGCCCTTGTTGGACGCAGACGACTTTTTCCTTGCCGACTTATCTTTCTCGGCCAGCTGATTTGTGATCATTATTGTCTGGGTTGCTACTCGAATATTATCTTCCAATGTTGAGTGCTTGATGCGCCCTTTGTATAACTCTTAAGTGTTCTTTGGGTGGGTGCAGAGATAGAGAGTGGAAAAGGAGTCATCGGCCGAGCTTCTCACGGTTTCTAAGGACCGCGTCCATGCTGTAAAATTCTATTTGTTGGACGGCCTGCCCGAACCTCCTCGTAAAATCCCATATGGACTCATCTTCATGCTTCAAAATAGTCTGTAAGGAAATAATGTTTATTTTTTGGCGTACTCAGCACAGGTGTTGCGAGATTAATGCTCTCCAAAGTTCGTTAAACATGTTTATTGAGCTCCGAGGGAGCTTGTGAAACCAGGTTAAAGCGGGTTATAAGCTAGCCAGAGAAAAACTTTACATAGTAGAAAGTCATTGTTGGCATTCAAAGTCATCGCGGTTATAATGGGCGTGTGATCATATGGGTTGATGGGGGCTCATCGAGGAAACATAGTGAAAGTTGGAATGATAAACCCACGGGGCAGCTCATAATCGAGGATGTGTCGCCCTATAGGGGAGGAGAGCATGTCGTCGAGACTTCGAATCGTTGCTACAGGTGGCATGTAGGGTGTGGGTGCTGCACCAAAGGTGGGATATACTGAGGGCATGATCAGCGCCACGCCCGTGGGTAATGCGTACTCGTTTTCGGGTGCGGTGTTGAGATGGCTTTGCCCTCGGCCTATTTCTCTCCCTGCCTGGCGGAGTAAGCCGTTATTGGAGTTGCTAAATACAGGGTGGTGCGAGTGTCTCTGGTGCGATCTGGCCCGATTGCTTTTTGTTGGGGAGGTGTTTGGTGAGCTGCTAGAGGATAACTCGTCATCCGCTAGGGTATCTGCATTGTCAAGGACAATGGAATTTTTTCCCTTGTCGCGTACAGTCGGGTGCTTTGCTTGCCCGCTATCTTGCGTGTCTCCTTCGCCAAGATTGTGTCTTTTCTCTACCTAGGCCCAAAGACGATCGTTTTCACGTTGCAGGTGCTCAGCGTGATCCTACAATTCTCTCATCTGCCTTGCTTGTTCCTCTTGTTTCTTCTCCATATCTTGATGTCAATGAAGGAATTGGTCTTCGAGCGACTAAATCACCAGATTCTTTGGACATTACAGTGTTTTAGATATGAATCAAACATGGGGAGGGGAACCGTTAGGAGCTGCGGTGGCAAGGGCTATTAGCTAGTAGACCAAGCTCTTGCATCGTCGATGAGACTCTTTGTTCGATTCACGGACGGCACCCGGTGTACGTACTGGTTCATGTCCTCCGGGGCATCAACAACCCAAGGAATTTAAACCTGCAAAGAGTGTTGGCTGCCTCTCGTGCTTAAGTCAACAAAAAAGGATCAAGAAAAGGGAAAGAAGTTTCCACACAAAGTGGGATTGCGTACCTTTCCCTCGTTGGGAGTTCTTGTTTTATACTCGAATTTGTCTTTGATTTTGGGAAAGATAATCTTGTGATTTTTGGTGAGTGAGATCTCTCTCTTTCCTTATCAAAGACCAATTCTCACTTTGATTTTGGAAGGGATAATCATGATTTTGGAAATAAACTTTTCTCGCCATTAGAGACCAATTCTCCTTGTTAAGGGTGATGTTTATTTAGGCATATCGGATTTGGATCTTTGGGAGATCAGTAGATAAACATCCTATGCGCAATTTCCTCACTTAACATATTATTTTTCACTTTAACCACCAGTATGCGATGGGGCTGACCGACTATGGGACTCAGGACCCTAGATGGGTTCTAGGATTGTGCCGTTTGGTCGGTTCCCGTGTGGTTTTAATATAATAGGCTGCCTTGGGCCACTTTATGTGGCGAGCCAGGCAGTGGGCCTGCGTGGGCGTTGGGCCTATTGACTAACGGGTCTGGGCCCAAAGGCCACGGTACTCACAGAAAGGGGTTTGGTTTTATCTTCTTAGAGACAACATGATTTCTATGATTTCAAACATGCCATAAAATTGTGTCAATTTTTTCCATAGGGTGATTGAACAGTTTGTAATTTGTTTTATAGTTTTCATAAACCATTTCCAGCCCGGGAAGAGTCCCCCTCATATAAGAGTGGAGTGGGACAATTATATTTGATTTGATCCTAAATACTTGTAACAAAATGATATTTTTTTAAGACATGATCGATATTTTCAATATTATGATAGCACAAATAACACCTATTTGGAATTTCTAGCCTTCTAGCAGTCAGAAAATCACAAATAGGAGGGGCATTTCTAATAACTAGCCAAAGGAAAAATTTTTATTTTTGGTAGGAGTTTTAATTTCCAAATCCAATTCAACAGTTTGGATCTAGGATGGGTTAAAGCCCTTCTCATTGCCGAAGTAGCTGACCTAGGATTAAAATTACCATTTTGAGAGTAACCCCAGATAATCTTATCCTCTATGGGAGAGAAATGAATGGGAATAGCTTTGATGTCTACTAAAACATTGGAGGGGAGAAGAGAAACAATAGATCGGAGATTTCATTCCTTGGTTTTCTGGTCTATAAACTCATGAACTTTAACATCTCTATTGATAAAATGCAAAAATTGAACAATCTGAAATGAAATTAGAGGGGTCATAAAGACCTAATTAATACATCCAGCGAGACTTTTCTACCATTTCTTATGCACCATTTAAACCGGCTCCTATATAATTTTTCTATGATTTATAACTTCTTTCAAACCGCAGGAATCTCCTTTTTTTGGATGCTAAATAAATTGTTTCCTTTAACATATTTATCCTCATTATTCTTGCCCACAAACTATCCTCATACGTGAGTATTCTCCATCTAACCTAATTATTGTAGCCTTGTTAACATCTCGATTCAGCCTTCTTATTCCTAGTCCTCCTTCGGACTTGATTCTACATACCTCATCTCATGCTACTAAAGGGAACCCTTGACTTCCATAAAACCTATATTTGGGCCCATCAAAATTTCTTATTAATTTTTTATCAAGATCTTCATTATTACTTTTGTAAGTTTAAAGCAGTTCATAACATGAAAGGAGAACTAGCCAAATTAGACTTTATTAAGACTACTTTACCAACTCTTGAAAACAGAGTACTTCAACTTCTTATGGGATTTAAGAACCACTTCAGCAAAAGGCTTCTATCAACTCTACCTTATACCAATGGACATCCAAGATATTTACTAATGTCATTGGAAGTAGGGATGCTAAGAGCCTTTCCTAACCTCCTTTTTGTAGTTCCTTGAATATTTGTTAGAAATCTGAATTGTAGACTTATGAAAATTCACAAGTTGCCCAAATAAAGCACAAAACTTTTGTAGGATTCTATTAATGTTATTGCATGCATTTTGAGATGCTTTAGCAAAAATGATACAGTCATCTGCAAACATGAGAAACAGAATCTTAGGTCCGCTCACGATGGTAAAGATTCCTATGTGATTTATAGGGTTCTCGGCTTGTTTCACCAACTCCCTACCTAGAAACTTAACATAGAGAATAAAAATGTAAGGCGATAACAGATCACCTTGTCTAATACCCCTTGAAGGATAGATTTTTCCTTATGGGCTACCATTAATCAATATAGAGGAAGACACTGTGGAAATGCATTCCATAACCCAACCAATCCATTTGGGATGAAATCCTAATCTAGTAAGGATAGCTTTAATGAAGTCCCATTCAAGTCTATCATAAGTCTTTTCAATATCAAGTTTAACTGCCATGTAACCCATCTTACCTTTTTTCTTTTTAAAAGAGTGCATAATTTCATGGGCTAGCATAATATTATTATTAATGAGTCTACCTAGTACAAAAGCCTCTTGAAGCGAAGAGAAAATTTTGTTTAGAAGAGGTTATACTCTATTTGCAAGAATTTTGGCTATTATTTTATAAGAAACATTGCATAGACTAATAGGTCTATAGTGATGTGAGGCTTTCGGGCTCTCTAACTTAGGAATCAATGTGATAAAGGTTCTATTTATCTCTTTCGAGTAAATGTCCCTTTGTGGAAGAAAGCTCTAACCATTTTATAGACATATTTTCCAACCATCTTCCAATACTTCTGATAGAAGCTAGGTTGGAGTCCATCGGTACCAGGGGCTTTGAGGCTACTCATTTGTGAAAGAGTTGCAAGAATTTCTTCCTCTGTTACTTCTTTGATTAAAAACATGTTTTCCTCCTCTGAGATGCAAGGGTTGAAGGAATCAAACCACTATGGGATCATCCTCGATCTTTCAGATTTGAACCTTTTAGAGAAGTCATTGATGAATACCCTTGCAATCTCCTTTTGTTTGTCAAACCATAATCCATCAGAGTCTCTAATTTTCCAAATCTATTTTTCCTCCTTCTATTGACTGTCATAGTTTGAAAATATCGATTATTTATGTCTCCTAGTTGGGTCCAATTTTGTCTTGATTTTTGAACCCATTTGATTTCCTATAACTTCAACATTTGATCAAGCTTTTGAGACAAATCAAGATTCTTGTTTTGAAGAGTAACGTTATGAGGATCTACCATTAAGGATCCTTGTACCAATTCAATCTCTTTTTCAACTTGCTCTATATCTGTTTCTAAGTTACCAATTGTTTGTTTATTCCATGCTTTAACAATTTGTCTAAAGCATT
Source organism: Tetrastigma voinierianum (assembly GCA_016808115.1). NCBI lineage: Eukaryota > Viridiplantae > Streptophyta > Magnoliopsida > Vitales > Vitaceae > Tetrastigma > Tetrastigma voinierianum. Next base: position 132,560 of record JAEQBH010008492.1, on the reverse strand, counting down.
GAATTTTCACTCTTAGGAGCATTAGAACTTCTTGAGAAATGAGAAAACTCGAAGCTTCTTTATCAACATCACTAAAACCTAGAATATGGAACCAAAACTCTTCACATCTAAAAGGTTTTAGCTTTACTCTCCCAAATTCTTTTCTCAAGGTGCAGAACAGGTGGCCCATGATCGAGACCCGATGTCGGGAGATTTCAACTCTTGAATCCTTTATAGAATAACTTCATTGTTCATTTATAAGAACCCTATCTAGCTTTTCAAAACTGGAGGCGGAATCTTTTCTCTTATTAAACCAAGTATAAGGTAATCCAAAAGATTCCAAATCTAGAAGGTGATAATTATCAATAAAATCTCCAAAATCTTGCATTCTAGATGTGTTTCCTTGATTTCCCCCTATTTTCTCAAGGAGATATAAGATTTCATTGAAATCTCCAATAATAGCCCATGGTCCACTAATAAAGTCTTTAATATGAAGCAAGGTATGCCAAATCTTTTTTTGTTTATGATGTTAAGGATAACCATACAAGAATGTAAAAGCATCTAGATGTTGTGATTAGGGACACAACCCATGCAATGAATAATCTATCATTTTTGAATAATGTCTAAATTGATTACATTAGAATTCCAACAAAGCCATAGAAAGCCACTAGAAAGTCCTATTGGATATTAAATTCATGTAATTGAACTGAAGTTAGGCAAAACATTTAGCATTAACTTTAGTTTCACATAAAAACAAAATATCGGGAGCTACATTTTCAAAAGCTTCTTGATTTGAGATAAAAAAGGGCTCCTAAGCCCCTCTTACATTCAAGCAACAACCTTCATAAGATAGGCTCTCGGTAGGGTCACGGGCCTCCTGCCCTTCTTCTTCCATCCTCTCTCTCCCTTGTTTCTTGGTTCCTTTCTTCCCCTTTTTATAGGAGGAAGTGCCCTCAACTCTTCCTCTTTTTCCCAAGATAGGTTCACATCCACCAGTTTCCATCTTAGCTGCATTCTCCTTGTCCTCATTCTCACTAGCAGTCTCCTTTACCACATATTCTTGTGGTTGCTCATCTGGAACCTACATCTTGTCAACCTTAACAACTTTAAGGGATATATTTCAAGAGCTGCTTTGCTTCCATAATCTCATTGGTGGTCACTTTTAAAGCATCGGATTTGTCATCTTTTTCATTCTTTGAAGGGCCCCCTTGGCATGGATTTTGACCCAAATTGGGTTTCCTTTCCATGGTTAAAACCAGACTTTGAACCAAAGTGCGGTCCTCCCTCTTTGGTTGGACTTCAATCCAGCGTTCTAATCCCCCCTTTAGATTGCTCCTTCAATGATATTTTCCAAGTTCGCTGCGACACCGCTAATTTTTGAGTTTTTTTCTACCATTTTGATCTTAGATCTTTTTTCCATCTTAATAAAAACATCAACCTTACATGGTCGGTAAGACCTGACAAGCATCTTTCTAGGACTCCTTCATAGTCAATTCTAGCTAACTTAACCTCACCCCTTCTAATATACTTAAATTAGGATTTAAGGGGCTGATATAGGTCCATTTCAAGACAAACCCTTAAGAAAAGGCCTTTTCCAATTTCTTCATTCCTCTGGTCTACTCTTAGTACCCCTTAACTTGACCCATGATTTTTATAATAGTGTTGGCTCCTCAAAGCTCAATAAGGAGACCAATGACTCGTGCTAGTGGCGGCTTTAGGGAACTCATTGAAGGGATCAAACTGCTTATCTCCACCTTTGTAGGACAATGACTTGTTTTTTGAATGAAGTATGGTCTATCCTCCCGGTTAGCAGAAGCGTTGAGGGTAGAGAACTTAATCAAGAAAAAATCATTTCCCAAATCCATAAAGCTAGACTCACCCGGGGTCTTCTACTCAGCCTTCATCTTAGAAGAGATGGACTTAAGAGGAATTGACTCTCCTAAGACTTTACCAATGAGGAAGAGCTTGTAGCTCTCCTGACATACTTGAGAATCCTCTTCATCAATGGATGGAAGATCTTCACCATAGTTATCCACACGGGTGCCTTGTATAGGGACATAGGGATAAGAAACTATGCCAGAACCTTGGGTTAGGGAGCTTTAAAGTCCATGGCAGAAGAAAGGAAACCAACTTCAGTGAAGTAAAGCTAATCAAAAGAAAGCTTAGTGTCTGCAGAAAATGGGCTGACTTCTCCTTTAAAAGGAGAAAAAGAAATATGTATCCAATTTGTGAGGACAAGATGGCTATCAGAGCAACTCCAGCAATGGAGCAAAACATGGAGCAAAAGCTAAAAATAAATGCTTTTGAGGAAAAAACCGACTCGGCCCGGTGGAGCAAAGCAGGAGCTAAAAAAATTTGGGCGATGCACGGTGATCCGGCTAAATTTGTGAAATAAACGATGCTTGTTCATCGGCAAAACCCTTAGCCGTTGGAAGCAAAAAAACAAACCCGTGTGAACCAACGAATCTTGAACTAAAAATCAAGCGGCATGGAAAATACGAGGAGATTCCCGCAGGACAAACGGCGACGTGAACCATTTTTGATATTCCAAACAACTGAAACAAAAATCTCTATAAATAGCAAAAAAACGGAAACGATTTCCAGATTTGAGGGAAATCGGAATAAACGGTTCGAAGAAGGGAAGAAATCGGGAGGAAAGCCAACCCATTTAGTCGTCGTCGTAGTGTCGCCGTCGCCATTCGCCGTCGCAGTTCGCCGTCCACCGTCCGCCGTTCCCTCGCTCCCTTGTCGGTCCAAATCTACTGTCACCGGCCGCCGTTGCTATCTCCGACATCATGTGAGATCATCGATCCCACTAGCGACGTGACCCTCTCTTCCTCCACCAAAGCTACTTGAAATGGAACATCACTTGAAAACGGGGAAGCAAATCGTTTTGAGGCGGAGGCAAGCAAAGCGACCGTTTTGTCTTTGAAGGAGATAAAACGACGTCGTTTTGTTTTTATTTTTTTTTAAAAAAATAACAAAGCGGCCGTCGTTTTGGATAAAAACTTTTTATGCAAGCGGCGTCGTTTTGAGCGGTAACCACTAACCCAAAAGCAGCGTCATTTGGCTATGTGAAAAGGCCCAGCTCCCAAAAGCAGCGTCGTTTTAAGCTATTTAATCGAAAACGAAGTCGTTTTGGTATAAGCAAAATTAAAAAAAATTCTGCGAGAGCCAAAGCGGCGTCATTTGGCTCAAAATGACAAAGCGACGCCGTTTGACCCAATTATTTTCACGGAAATAATTAGCGCACAAATATTTTTACTCGACTTAGTACTTTCCATTTATAATATTGCATAAATAAAATAAGATTAATAAATGAAAAAAACCATAAATCATATTTTTTGTGACTGAATAATTTAAAATAGATATTTAAATATAAATGTTTTACTTGATGTGGGTAAAATTCATTTTACATTAGGCATTGCTTTCATACATATCTTTCATTGAATATTCCGTGGCTATTTAAATAATTTGTTTTATTAATTTTCCACCTTAGTTTATCCATACTTAATATTTTATAAAATTGCAAATTTTAAAATTAATTAATATTTTGTAACAAAATTTTCAACTACAAAATTATTAATTAAATATTTATATTTATATTTATTGATTTAATTAAATATTTATGGTCATTTTTATTTTTAATTGAATATTTTTTTATGTTAAATTTTAATTAAATATTTATTTATATTTTTAAATCAAATTTATAGTGTATGGAGTGATATAGATAAATTAAGGGTACATGATGTAATTATTAAGGAAAAGAAATGGTAAAATTGGAATACATTTAAGATAGATGAAACTTTAGATCTTCCATTTCTTGAAGATGTTATAAATGGTAAAGAAAGCTTTATTTAAATCTCGAAAAATAACTTTAGAGTAAAAAATATGGAAGAAAACTGTAATCAAAAAACATTGTATGAATGCTTTCACAAGTCATACCCATCTTTGTAGACTAAATTCCTTGGTAAAGGAGACTAAGGCAAGCGCAACCAACACCGTGAGCTAATGGCGCATTAAAAACTAGAAGGAACATTAGATAGGGTCCCACTTATGTATACACCATTTCACAGACTCATATACAATTTTTATATATTTAAAAAGATTCGGTCCGAAAAAAATCTAAAACCAAATTCAAACCCCTACCAATGAACCAAGAACAAGCAACCCACAACAACAAACAACCAGCAACAATAATCTCCCAAAAGCCAATTCTAATCAGGCTGAAAGGCAGAACAGAACTTTGGACTCTAGAGTCTAGACAATGAAAAAAAGGCTTAGAAAGGAACAGTATAGATGAAACATGCGTATAAGAAACAAGCACATTTCTTTTCCACTTTAACCTAGTTTTACACTGACTCGGGGACTCCCTCGTCCAAGTGAGGGAGGTTAGGATCACGAATTTGGAAACTTTCAGCACTCTTGCCCTCTCCAAGATGGAAGCCAGCAACCACCAAACTACACCTGCAAAATAGAAATAAAAACAGAGCAATAAATCCCCAAATGCCCAGAGTTTATGGCTCCCCACCTCCCACATAGGAACTTGAAACCCCATTAAAGGTTACATTGGAACCAGAAGAAAAGTTAGTGAGAAGAGGAACCCCCTTTTTTTATCTCAAGATTTGAAACTCCCTTTTGAGTAGAAAACCGAAAGCTTCACTTCCTCTGTCAGGAATAAGAGACCTAGAAATATCTTTGATCCCGTTTCGATCCGTTGTGACAACTTTTCGTCCTGCTCGCTGCAATACGATTCCATTGTCAACCTTCACGATTTTTCCTTTATTTTTCATTGAAAAACCTTAACACTCCCCATTCATGGGTTTGAAACGAGGGTTTGCGATCTCCGTCTTCTAGGGTAGGATTAATAACTTAGGGTTTGCGATCTCTGTCTTCTACCCTTACTATGTAAGTAACAACTATACTAAATACTAACACATTAGAGTATAAATTTATTAGAACTGTGGGAGTGGAATTCAGTATAATCGTTTATTTAAATTTTGAGGTGATTTGAGTTTCGTTGAGTTGAGTTTGAATAGGTGATTATTTTGGTCGAGTTTCGGCATTAGAAAAAATCGATCGAGTTTGAGTTGAGAATTTCGGGCACGAACTGGTTTCAGTAACTATTTATTTGTTTTAGAAACTTTAAACTTGGCTCGAGCTTTATTTCTATATCAGCTCCGAACGGGTTACACCCCTAATGAAAACACGCCTAAAAGAAGGGAGTTGAGCCCCAAATTTGAAAATTTACTCCCAAGGTGAAACATGGAAAATTGGTGGGCTTTTTATGGATTTTTTGCCCTTATTTTACGCCTGACATTTGACAATTGACACCTTCCATGTAGGCTTGAGACAGGGCATGTTTTGTACTAACCATTTATATTGTTGTCGTTCTTCAAATCTGTCCATGCGGAGCATGTTTTGTACAAACCATTTATATTTCTGCGGTTGTTCAACTCTGTCCATGAAGCCTGAGTATGCAAGTTTTAAAGGTTTCACCAGACTGATGGAAATAGGGGCACTAGAAATGGAAAAGGGGAGTATACTTTAATTGGCATTTTCAACAGAAAAGTTCCAAGTACTGTACTAAGACGAGAACGTATATATATTCATCATCAATCTTAGGAATTAAAAGAAAAAACCTCTTTGGAGACTTCCCATTACATGAAATATTTCCATTCCCACTCCCACTCCCAGCTCTCCCATCGTTGACTGGAGAAAATTAGCCCAAAGTTAAACCATTTCATGAATGGAGGAAATTCAAGTAATTGCAAGACGGATTTACTAATTTACTAGACTTGAGTACAAGGTAGTCCAAAGAGGCAAAGCTGAGCCTACTGTTAATGAAGCATTTCTTCTCTCAAAGGGCACAGACGTCTCCTCTACGACAGCCTGCCTGTGTACACATTTGTTTGCTCTCATAACATGTCTCTGTCATATCTTATCTTGTCTCAGATACAGCTTTGGTTACAATCAAACTCAACTGTCAACTGTCAAGTGCACCAGCGCCTTCATGTCTTCCAGGAAGGCCATGTATGGTCATCAATACTCTGTGAAGCCTTGCTGCGCCCTCACACTCCTCCTGATGGGTTTACCAACTCTGGCCTCACTATGAGGAGCTTGCTGCTGCAGCTGGCCCGGCGCTACCACGCATGTGGTTGAAGTGATGGTTTGCTTTTGCTTTTGGGCAGCAGTCTCTCTCCTCACGTACAGATGCGGGGTCGAGAAACCATGACCGCACAAAGGCGGCTTCAATGCGCCTCCCAAAGCAGTAATAGACAGGAGAACACCTAAATATATAATTAGCTTATCTAACTGCCTGTTTCAAGATGGAGGATAAGTATAAAAGCACATATTGTTCAATGTAATAAGTGGAACTAAAAGCATTGTTCCGAATATGATAGACCCCAGGAAAAATAGGACAGAAATAAGGAGACAAAGTGCACATGATTGTGCGCATGCAAGCAGAGTTCACATTACGAAAATTTGAACTTCGTTGATTTGTGTATACATTTTAGTAATTTTTGCTTTAATAATGGGTTTTGGATAGTTGAATCCCAAGAAAGGGCGCCTGCATACAGATATTAAGCTCAGATGATGAACTTGAGCTGTGTTGTGACTGATTAAAATAGATCTGGCAATGCACAATGAGAAACACAAAGAAACAAAGTAATCTTAGGAGAGACGGTTCTTTGGTATTCTAGATGTCTTTTAATACTAAAATATATGCTCTATAAATGCAGCAGCAGATAAACCCTTCTGAACCAACAAAATATATGATTATACACCCTGTAGCATAAAGGAAGCATATGAAAGAACAGCGCTCACCATAAGCATGAAAACTCACAGTGTGCTGAGCTAATGTCTCTTAACAGCAGTTGATCGCTGATTTCACATATGATGGCTTCTGTGGTATTGGTGGCCTAAATGCAACATAATCATCTTCTTGTAAGGTGGGAACAGCACCAGGTGGAAGTAAGCGGTCTCATCATTGGTGGGAGGTCCAAAGGTGGCCTAGGAATCAGGAGGACCATCATTCCAGGAGCAGGTTGGCCGGGTAGTCCAGGAGGTGGAGGTGGGGTGGAGGAGCGTGAAATTCCCGGGGGCAATACATCGGGCTACCAGAGTTGGGATCAAGACCAGGTCTAACCGTGGAGGCTATTGCCTTGGAGGAGGAGGGAGGAACCATAAGGATCTCGGTGCCTGAATGATTATTGATGTCAGATTTCAGGTTATTGTGCCTTCCAGTCTGATTGCTTACCAACTTCGGTGGCAGGCTAGGTGGTGGAGGGAGGTGTGGGAGCACTATTTACCGGTTTCCCTATATGAGAAAGAGAAAGAAGTTATTACTATTTTTGGGAGGTAATTTACCAATATCTAATGGTTTGGGGTCTGGACCAAACAAGCAAATAATATGCAAAATACTCCATAGGCAACCAATTATACTTCCATTTAATTTCTTGTGCAATGCCATGTGTCGGCCATCGATCCGGAATTCTTTTCTTTCACTCCAACTCTTTCAGAGCAGAACATTTGACATTTACACAATCATATCAGCCCAAGAGAGGGAATGATGAATAGCTTACCTGAACTGGCTCCTTGGAGGTTTGATCATCAAATGTTGCAGATTGAGTCTTCTCCCCTTCTGTTCTGCCAGTACCGGGTGGAGGCGGCTGAGAAGACTGTTGGATGAGTGGAGGTGGAGGTGGAGGAAGTGAAGGACGAGATGAAACCTGTTCCTTAGGTGGAGGACCAGGAGGTGGAGGTGGCAAAGGTGGTGGAGGCAGTGCACCCAAGTCTGCCATGGCAGGCTTTGGTGGCAACGATGGAAGTGGAGGGTAGAGGAGGCAAAGGAGGCAGGCATAACAGAGCCATCTCCGACTTCCAGATGACCAGTATCTGGCAATGGGGGAGGTGGTGGAGGTGGAGGGGGTACAACTAAATCAACATCCTCTGAATCTGTCATTGAGTATGATGCAGCACCACTTGATGAAGCTGCTGATAAGGGAATCCTGGGTCCTGCAGTCCAAAACCAAAAACTCAAAATGTGTGTGTGTGTGTGTTTGAGAGAGAAATATTAGGGTTTATACAAACCTATTGATGATTTGAACATGGGAGGCTTTCCAGGTGGTGGGGCTCCAATGATTCAACGTAGGATGATAATACAGAGTCCTACCACAATTAAAAGAAAAGAACTTGTAAATGTGACTTTTTAGGTAAGCATAAGCATTTGATGATATAGCCAGAATAAATAAATTAAAATTACTTCAGGTTTTGGGTGTAGCTAAGCTCTTCTTCTTCTGCAGTTGTCCGTCTTCTAGGAGGTCCCAAATGACTACAGCGGTAGGAAACAAGAGTTTGTAAGAGAAATAAACCACATTTTAGGAATTCTACCACATGTACAGACAATAAATCAGAGGCTTATTCACCTGAACATAACTGGGGCCTCACCCTTCTCCTTCAATTTCTCTTCATATTCCTGTTCAAGGGAGTAAGAAGATTGGCAGTCAAAAATAACCCGAACAACAAAGAAAAGCAGAAAAACCCCTAAATAATACATAAGAGTTGAATATACGAACCCAAATAGAACATAAAGCGGGTTGAACATCAAGACAAGATCAGAAAGAAAAAGAAAACTGGTGAGGAAGTTTACATAAGCACACACGGAATCAACTTTCCAGCTTCTTTTAAAAATATTTGCAATTTCCTTTCTCAATCGTTTAACTCTCATTTCTACAACAGCCTGGAGATTGAAGGGGAATATAATGGTGGCCCACATGAACGATGTTCAATTTTTTCTGGAGTTTACCATTCCGGAAGAAGCTAAGTGGGTAATGGAATCGGGGAGGAGATGGTTTAGGGGAGGCTCACTGAAACTACAATGGTGGAGTCCAGAAGCAGAATGCATGAAGTAGTAGAGAAGGCGTGGATCAGAGTGGTGGGCCTGCCGCTGCATCTGTGGAGACAAGATGTTCTGAAGATGATTGGAGATAACTGTGGAGGTTTCCTGGCCTTAGACAAGGAGACAGCCTTGAGAACAAAGGTTTTGTGGGCCAGATTACTGGTGAGTACCGGAGGAAGAAGGAGGCCATCAGTGGTCAACATTGTCAACATTTTGGAAGGTCGAGGGCTTCGAGGGCTACAAATCTGGTGGGAATTGCCACCACGAAGTGTGGGGGTGTATCCAACAAGGGAAAGGAATGTACGATCAAAGGAGAGTGGGAAGAAGGTGAGTCTCCATCACACGTTAGCAACTGCGAGAGGTGGAGTCTAGAGAAGAAAATAAATGATGAGGAGGAGAGAAGCAGAAAGACGGTAGAGAAGGGTGAAAGGGACAACGAATTGTAGGGTCCTGCGACGGTGATCAAAGGGGCAGAGTAAAGGCTCAATCCCCAAAAAGTAACCATGATGGGTTACTTTTAAACTCAACTGCTGGGTTTACTAGGCTTATGAAATTAACTAGCCCGGAGGTGGGTGTATGTTGGATCAAAACAAAAATCATTTGGGCCGCCTTTTAGGCCATAAATATCACTGCTTATCTTGTATTTGAAATGGGCCAAGGGAGGTGGCTGAAAAGGGGATCGAGAAGAAGCTAGGAGCCCTGAAATCAAAATCTGCACCCTATTGTTTGCAATTCAAAAGACTGTAAGTGGGCTGGCCACTTTGGGTATCTTAATGGATCGATGGCCCGATACTGGGCATGGAGCTAGGGATTCGAGGATAGGACCGACCCATCTTAATAAATCCACAAGGGCATCGGTAGGAACACCCTTGTCGATTTCTCAATGGAAAATTTGAGGCTCTGAGAGAGAGTCGACTACGAGAGGAGGGGGCCTTCACAACCAGAGAAGATAAGGAGAAGGAGCTAGAAAGCAAATAAAAAGATACCATCAAGCAAAGGTATGTGCTGACAGACCTTCCATCTTCTGCTCACTCTTCTTCTCCTCTTTTCTTTGGCCAAGCCCTCAACAAGGATGAGCTTTTTGGCACGGGTGGGAGGTCGTTGGGGGTTGAATCCTTGGAAGATTCGATTGAGGGGGATAAGGAGATGCTAACACCTCTGCAAGCTGCAGTGGTTTATGAAGATGTTTAGGAGGAGAACCCTTGTGAGTCTTTGGGGTGCGAGAATGGGGTCGCTGCGGGGAATGTTTTCCGAGAAGGAATGAAGCCCCAATCAGTCCAGCTCTACATGTAATGGAGGAAGTGGGAAGAGGCCGGGACGAAGGGGGCTTACTAGCTTAGTTTAGTGAATTTTGGGCTTCTCGATTGAAGGTTGCAAGGAGGAGGTTTTGGAATTTTTCAACAACACGAAAAAAACGAAGAGACCATGAAGCGAGGTGAAGGGATGATAAAGCCTGACAATTTTGATAGGGAGGCGAAGAAGGCTGGATTGGTCTATCAAGAATAAAAAAGGGTGAATGAACGATGTTGGCAAGAAGGGGGTGGGGTCTTCAAAGGCAGTGTTGAAATGATTGTGAAAATTATTTCCTGAAACGTCAGAGGGGCTAACAATAAGGAAAAAAGAAAAATCATCAAAGCCTTCCTAAGATCCCAGAGAGCGGATGTGGTGTGTTTAGAGGAAACTAAGCTCAAAAAGACAAATCGGGAAGTGGCACAATCTTTGGGGGTTGGAAGATATCTGGGATGGGGAGCAGTCAATGCTCTAGGGGCCTCTGGGGGTATTGTTGTTTTGTGGGACACTAGAGTGCTTTAGTTAGTTGAAATGGTAGAGGGCTCTTTTACAATTTCTTGTCTCTTCAAGAAAGTGGAGGATGGAGTGCATTGAGAGGGTCATTCATAGGGGAGTATGGCCCTTAGTCGAGGCGATTCGAGAGAGATAATGGGAAGAATTAGGGTGTAAGGGGTTATGGGGTGGATCGTGGTGTGTTGGAGGGACTTGATGTCTTAAGGTTCATATGGCGTGTAGTAGGGAGGGAAGGCTAACCTAAGCGATGAGAAGATTCTCACAAGTGATAGATGATCTAGAGCTAAAAGATTTTCCCACCCAGGGTCGTCGTTTTACTTGGAGTGGGGGTTTAAACGGTCAACGAAAGGCAAGGTTGGACCGTTTTCTGATAAATGATGAGTGGGATAACTAGTTTAACAATGTTTTACAAACTGTGCTTCCAAGACCCACCTCCGACCATTTCCCAATTGCGATAGAAGGGGGTTGAGGTAAGGGTTAGGGGCCCATCCCCTTTCCGTTTTGAGAACATGTGGGCAAAAGAGGAAGGTTTCAAGATGCTGATCAAAGAGTGGTGGCAAGGACTATCCTTAAGAGGTTCTTATAGCTTTATATTGGCTCAAAATCTGAAGGCCTTAAAAATAAATATCAAAGTCTGGAGTGAGGAGGTCTTTAAGAGAGTGGAAACAAGCAAGGCCACAGCTCTCAGTAGGGTAAATTTCTAGGATGATTAGGAAAGCCTAAGGCCTCTGAGTTTGTCTGAGAAGGGGAGGAAAGCGAGAGTGCTAAAGAGGGACTTCAAAATGAGCTCGATGGGGAAATTTCCTAGAGACAAAAGTCAAGGCAAATTTGGCTAAAGGAAGGGGATCGTAATACAGGGTTCTTTTCGTAGGATAGCCTTGACACTCGTAGGAGAAAAAGAAACTCTATGCGAGAAAAGGTAAAGGAGTGGATGGTGTATGGTTGACGGAGGCGGGAATAAACGAGGAGGGTATTACTAAGGCGTTTCAGTTACAGTTCATGGACTCGAGGAGTTGGTGTCCCTCCATCTTGGGGATACATTTTGCTACACTAGAAAGGCATGAGGCTGCCAAATTGGAAGGAATCTTCACCGAAGAGGAGGTTTTAGTAGCCCTCAAGGAGTTGAATGGGGATAAGGCACCTGGGCCAGATGGGTCTACAATTGCCTTTTGGCAATCCTCTTGGGACATTGTTAGACGTGAAGTAATGGGGATGTTTAGAGACTTCTTTGCAAATGGGAAATTTGTCCACAGTATGAACTCCACTTTCTTGGTTCTCATCCCAAAAAAAGGGGGTACAAAAGACCTAATGGATTTTAGGCCTATTAGCTTAGTGGAAAGTCTGTACAAACTGCTATCTAAGGTTTTAGCAAATAGATTAAAGAAGGTGATCAGCAAAGTGATTTTCCCCTGCCCAAAATGCTTTTGTGGAGGGAAGACAAATTTTGAATCTTTTCTCTTTATTACTTAATGAAGTCTTATTCCCGACGCTTGAAAAGGAAGGGCAAGGGTGTGTTGTGCAAGCTAGACATAGAAAAGGCGTATGATCATTTAAATCGGTCGTTTATGTTTTCAGTCATGGATAGGATGGACTTTGGGAAAAAATGGATTGACTGGGTCAAATGGTGTGTCACATCAACATCTTTCTCAGTGCTTGTAAATGGAAGTCCCTTTTTCCAAAGCTCAGGGGGGCTGATGCAAGGGGACCCTCTTCCCCCAATCTGTTTGTGCTGGGAATGGAGACTCGGTCTATACTCATTGATAAGGCTATTGAGGGGGGTTTTCTGTCTGGTTTTAAGTTCAAGTCAAGAAGGGGATAGGAAGTCGGGGTTTCGCACCTGTTGTTTGTTGATGACACACTTATCTTTTGTAAGGATAATGAAGAGGAAATGACTTACTTGAGTTGGACCTTGATGTGGTTTGAAGCAGCCTCGGGCTTAAGAATCAATATGGAAAAGAGCTCCATCATTCCAGTGGGAAGAGTGGATAATGTTGAGAGCCTGGCTAAGAGCATCTCCAACCACACTTGACAAAATAGCTACTCAAAATATATTTAAATATTAAATTCACTACTTTAGCTAGCAACTTTTTAAAATACACCCCAACCACACTCTCTATTTTACACCTAACTTCCAATAATTTAAAAAAAGTCAAACATATATATATAGAGAGATAGAGAAAAAAAGGTAGAAGAGAATTTGAGGAGCTTTCGAATGACTCTTCACATTTAATTTGAGCCATTTAGGTAAAGCTAGGGAAATAGGGAAATTAGGAATAGAGAGTGGGTTGGAGATAATTTTTTGTGTTTGGCTAACTAAAATGGCTAAAAGAGAAGAAATAGAGAGTGGGTTGGAGATGCTCTAAGGAAGCAAGATGCAAGGTTGGTGTGCTCCCCACAACCTATCTGGGATTACCTCAGGTGCCAATCATAAGGTGGAATCAGTTTGGGATGTTGTTGAGGAAAGATTACGGAAAAGGTTAGCTTTGTGGAAACGACGATACATTTCAAAAGGCGGGAGGCTAACCCTTATAAGGAGTACTTTGTCCAATATGCCTATTTATTTTATGTCTCTCCTACGGATCCTAAGAAAGGTAAAAATGAGACTTGAGAAAATTCAAAGGGAGTTCCTTTGGGGAGGAGCAGCCCTAGAGAGGAAAATACACCTTGTGAAATGGAAGACTATTTGTTCCAACAAGGACCGCGGGCGATGCAGGTGTTAAATGCCTTGGAACTCCTAAATAAAGTCCCTTCTTGCCAAATGGACTTGGAGGTTCATGATAGGGAGACTGATTTCTTTGTGGAAGAACATCATTAGCCTTAAATATGATGTGGACAAGGGGGGTTGGTTCACCAAAAATTGCAGAGGTGCTTTTGGTTGGGGTTTGTGGAAAGAAATTAATGAGGAAGCAACAGTGCTAAGACAGTTCAGTAATTGTGTTGTAGGGGATGGGAAGCGTTTGCGCTTTTGGAAAGACACTTGGTGTGGAACGGAACCTTTAAGTGAGACTTTTCACAATATTTACACATTGGCTACTACAAAGGATGCTTATCTTGAAGATATTTGGGACTGGTCCATGAAGAAGGGGGATAGAATCCAACTTTCCTGCGGTCTTTTAATGACTGGAAGATCAATGATGTCCTTAATCTCATGACCATCATCCACGGTCTGAGTTAAATCAGGATGAAGGCGACTTGGTCTGGGAAAGCAACGAGTGGCATTTTACGATTAGGTTACGCGCAGGCAAGCTCACGAGAGGGTTTATGGAGAACTTCCCCAGAAAGTTGATTTGGAACAATTGCATCCCTTCAAAGATTCGTTTATTTGCTTGGGAAGTTTGGTGGGGTAAGATCTTGACTATGGAGCAGCTCAAGAAAAGGGGAAGACATCTAGCTAGTAGATGCGCTTTGTGTGGTAAGGATGAGGAGCGATTAGACCATTTCTGCACTGCCCTAAGGTTTACAATCTTTGGGCTCTTATTTTCACGATTTTTAGGGTTAACTGGGTCCTCCCAAGATCCATAAAGGATACTTTGGCAGGGTGGAAAGGTCCACCATCCAGAAAATCCTTGAAAAAAGTTTGGATGGCTGCCCCTTTATGTTTACTATGGACAATTTGGAAAGAAAGAAACGGGGTGGTTTTTGAGGACTTGGTGCCTTCAACCCAATGGATGAAAAATTCCTTGATTTTCGCTCTATGGTCTTGGGCGACAGCCAATTCAAATGTGCAAGCTGTGAATGTAATAGATTTTTTGGATGCTTTGGTCACTATGTAGGGGCTGGGCTAGGTTGTTTCTTTTTCGATGGCTCGTTTCTCTTTTGTGGAGCCTTCGTATACTCCCTATATGCTTTAGGGCTCGTCCCTTTTTTCTCTAATATATGCCTTTTACCTATAAAAAAAAAAAAAAAAAAAAAATTTACTAACATATCCCTTATATCGTTTGCTGCCAGAGGGATCAAGAATATAAAAAATCCAGCATAGCATACCTATCAGAAAAAAGAAGGCATAGTCATCCCTCAAACATCCATGAGCTTCTATCCTTTTATTTACCCAAGATAAGACTACTACAACACCACCCCCCGCCATTCTTTCGCACTAAAAAGTTGGATTACATCTCAGCTTTAGCAAGGCTTAGGCCTTCCAACAGCCTAATATCTCAGCTTCAATAGCTAGACCCTTCTAACATTCTTAAAGAATGCTCTGACTACTGTTCCATGATGATCCATAAGAGTTCCTCCAACTCCCAACTGGTCAGGATTACCAGGAAGCATTATCAAAATTCAACTTAACACCGCCCACTAGAGGAGGAATCCCTATAGGGGGTATCTCCTCAACCAATCTATTACATCTGCTAACTAGATTCCAGTCTAACAATTTAATGCTCAAAGGGTTGCCCACAAATAAAGTACTAAGTAACATCTAGAGAGAAGAGGTGAAATAGATTAAATCCCATATCATCCTTCAATTTTTCTATTTTTTTAGTGGCAATTTATATAGATTCATCCTCATTTGAAAACTGCTGTCAGAAATTTTCCT
Source organism: Tetrastigma voinierianum (assembly GCA_016808115.1). Lineage (NCBI taxonomy): Eukaryota > Viridiplantae > Streptophyta > Magnoliopsida > Vitales > Vitaceae > Tetrastigma > Tetrastigma voinierianum. Next base: position 117,342 of record JAEQBH010008492.1, on the reverse strand, counting down.
TCAATCAACATGTTAGAAACAAAATTTCACATGTTTACCTAGCTATCTCTGCATTTTGATCCTTAAAAGGAAGATCCTCGAGTTCCAATTCTTCCTCGGTATCTTTTAGAAACTATCATTAGCATTGACGAACTCTTCTATAACTGTTTAGCAACCAGTTGGAACAATATCATTTAAAGGCAAAAAGCAATGAATAAGGAATACAGGAAAAATATCTAAGAGACCTTTAAAAAGTTCTGTCCAACCTAACAAACAGTAAACAGAACTCCCTACCAAAAAAGGGAAATAAAAAATAATTAATACAAAAACAAGGCAAGTAAAGACAAATTTTACATCTAAAGATAGATATCCAAAATCCCACTTCCCAGCAAAATCTGTATCTTTTGGACAATCATTTGGACATATTGTCCTTCTTTTTGGAGAGAACATATTGTCATATATTTTTGCAATATTTTCCTTTAAAAGTTAGCTCCATTCAATGGAGATTAGAGTGCATAAATTAAGGCCTGTCACAAAATTCATCATGCTCTGGACTAAATGAGATAGTATAAGTAAAATCACATAATAAGTTAGGAATTCCGATTGAAGCATGAACAACCATATTATAGTCATTACCTTCCTCTTTTTCATGACGAGGTTCAATGTATCCTCAAGTTGTCTCTTCTTGTGTTTTCTTGCTTTGTCCAGAGCACCGTCTGCCTCTGCACCAAGTAACAAAAACAATGAAATTGAACGGAAAAGCTGCCCAACCAAGCCACATGGCTAATGACCAACCAACAAAGATTTAAACCACAAAATATTGAAGTGCTATTTTGCAAGGTAAAAGAGAACAAACATTAAAAGCACCTAAAGGAGGGCACAGCACAGTTCATACAAAGCATACAAACCCAGTATGGGCCAGAAGGAAATACTAAAGGGCTAGTGCAACATCTTTAAAAGTCTTGAGGCATACATACTGTAAAAGCTTTTTTCCCCTGATGGGCTTACTTTATTACCATGTATATTTATTTTTATAAGCATGTATTGGTGCTGTTTGCAAAGATCAAATGTTTATTAACGCATAAACAAGAAATCAAAAAACAACTCACCCACCCTCATCTAGAACCCACCCAATCCAAAAGTTGATTAAAGTAGAGGTCCTTCATCTATAAACCCCTTGGTCCAAGAACAAAAACTACACACAACAGTAAAAATAATAAATTTTGAATTCTTCTCTATCTCTAGCTCAAGAGAAGACATATTGAAACTTACCCAACCTTCTACTAAATGAGATGTAAATACGTTAAAGGTGCACTTAGAGTACTTCACGTAAGTGTCCTCTCACTCCGTCCTCCTTTCCTCTTTAAATAATTAAAGCCTTTTATCCACAGCCTTTTTTTTTCTCTCTTTCAGGATACATAATGAACTTCCACTACCTCACCCATGAAATCAACTCATTCAAATATCTAAACGAATTGACATTCAAGCTTTCTACTGCTTCAAATTAGAAGATAATTTTCCCCAAATGCCTAGTGGTCAGCCCCACTCCATGCAGCACAACAATCTTCAGTGTGTTTTTATTCAATGAAAGCAACACAGTTTGACATTGCAGTTAGGATTCAAATTAATATATTCCCATGTAAAGGCTGGCCTGAAATTGTGAATTATTTCCTACAACCCTCATATTTTCCAGTGCATTTACCAATTCCTTTGTTTCAAAATCAAAACAATGAAGCTTCAAATTTCCTAACTATAAACTGCATCATTCAACAGAAAAGACAGCTAGATTTGAAATGGATCAACATTTGGCATTCCAAATAAGAAATATATTTAAATAGATAAAACTTACTCATCATTTCCAACTTATCAATCTGCTCCCTCAGTGTCTCAGGGTCCTTCTTTAAAATCCCTACCTCTCTCACCTTCTTCCTTTCTTTCTTGTTCTATTACAGAAATGCAATATAATGTCAGAAGTGGGTGAATACAAACTCAGACAATGAAATATATGAACATCATCAACAGAAACAAGGAGGTAAAAAAACACCCGATACGAGATAGATGATTCATGAAAGTGCCTTAGAAAGAAAGAAAAGAAAGACCATTAAACAAGCCTTGTACAGCGGGGTTAGGGCAGTCTGTTAAAGATTTTTTTTTTTTTTTTTTTTTGTCCGGTAAAAAACGCCCGAATGCAGGATTTCAATTTCCTTGTTCCCAGTTTTGTCAGCATCAAAGGGAATTCAGTTTCGTGGATTTATGTTTTTAAAAATTGAATCAAAAGAAAGGGGATCAATAACAATAGAGACACAAATTAGGGCATTGATTCGTACATTTTAACCACAAAACTGAGATAAGTAGCTTAAAAAACCTCTCCGTTTAGCTTCTTATGGAAATAGACAGAAACCTCGAATCCTAGGTTTACGCAGTCGTGGCAATCATAAAACTCAGAGACCGACATTAAGCAAGTTCAGAGGAAGCAAATTGGTAGTTCAATCATCAAAGATTTACTCGGAAAGCAAGCAGAAACAAGGTAAAACCCTTACAGGATAAAAGAAAAGGAAAGAGGAAAATGAAAAAAGAATACCCTTTTCAACTCCTTCTTCCGAAGTTCTTTCCGATAAGCATCGGTAGGGTTCATGACTTTGCCTCCCTTTGTCTTCATCTTCGCCTATCGAATCTCCCTTCTTCTCCTCCTCCTTCACTGTCTCTTCATCTCTCTCTCGCAACGATAGAAGTCTCGATTCTGCGCACTCTGTATGTTTGCGTTTTCCTTTTTATAAGGGGGAAAACAGCAAAAGTTACTTTTTGCCTCTAGTCTATTTCTGTTTTTCGTATAATTTATTTTATATAATTTAATAAAATGAATCCTCGAATTGGATTAAAATGGAGTTTTGGATGTAAATATTTTTTTTTTAAATTACAAAAATAATGTATATTTGAAATTATTGTCCAATCTAGTTTGTCTGGGTCATGTAAAATTAGCAACTTGATGAAATGTCATTTGTCACGAAGCGAACTTTATAAATTTATTTTTTTTTAAGAAATTTTGTTGTCAAGACATGACTTTTAAAGCAAATTTATCGAGGGTCGTTGTCTGGACAACGCGAACTTTATCGTTAATCTAAATGCCGCATTGAGACCTTGAGCGGTTTAAGCCAGTTTAAAATTTGATTCGGCTGCCTTGCCTGCTCTCCGTTCTTGTTTACCTGCCACTCTGTTTTAAGCGACATTAGGGCTTGGTGATTTTTGCCCAATTTCTTCTCCTAGTACTCCATTGTACTCCACAATAAGTAACATTTCTACATTGAACTGTTTTTTGTTGAAATTTTCTTACATTGATGCTTTTGTTGATGTGCTTTGTTGATAATGTGGTGATTAAATCTTTATTTTAATGAGAAACCAAACATATGGAAGCTAAGGACTTATTTGGTACCTATATTTTAGAACTATCTTTGAGAACAATTCTTTGAAAACACATAGAAAATTATTTTGATGTTTTATGAAAAGTGTTATTATTATCTAAATTTAGTGTTTTTTGTTTTTTTCTTAAAACAAAAAAGGGAAATCGGCGTGTTTGGTTCATGTCTTTTAAAACTATTTTTGAAAACTGGTTTTGTGAACAACTTTTGAAAACACAAAAAACATAATTTTAGTATTTTCTGAAAACTATTTTTGTTATTTGAATTTAATGGTTTATGTTCTATGTGTTTTTTGAAAACAAACAAAAGAGGGAAACAAATTAAAGTGTTCTCTTTTTTCACTTGTCTCGCTGTGTTTGAGAGCGAAAATAGTTTTGTATAGCAAAGCATCTGGTATTCGGGTTTACTACCTCTGTATTTTTTGAAGCAATGATTTGAAAAACTATTAACAAAGAAGGCCTAAATCTTATCCCCACAGATTTGATCAACCCCATATCACCAAAAGTTATAAGGGTTGTGCAAACATGTGAGCTTATAGGTTGTATGTTCTTGACCTTTACCACAAACCCACATCAGTGAGCTAATCTCTAAGTATATATAATATTTCAATGCCCGTGATACCATTTTGCAGAAATTTTTGCCAAGTGATTCAATCGATCAATTTATTCTTGTATAACTTCTTACTGTCTGCCCTCTCATATTGACTTTAACATCCATGAATGTAGTTTAAATGAGAAGGATAATGACCTATCTTAGCTTCCTCTTCTCCCCATACCACCACCACCATCTCCCACTATCATCCATTGAATCGACTATTCTAATGACTCGTCAATTTTTTTTTCATACATAACCCTTTTAATAAGTTTTTTTTTAAAAAATGGTCCGATTGGACCATGGATCGATCGATGATCGATAATTGTATATTGTTCTTTTAAAATTGTTTTTCAAATTTATATTATTAATATTTTTTTAAAGAATTATCCTCACTTAAATTTTATTCATTTTATATTTATCTTTATCGTCTTATTTTTTTTTTAAATTTCATAACTTTTCCATAATGTTTCTATATAATTACCAAATAAGGGAAAATGAATCATTTATTTCAATTTTTCCTCCATCGTTTTTTGTATTATATACATCGTCTATATATCCTCATATTATTTAACTGATTTGAACAATTTTGTATAGGTCAAATATGTCTGTTTCTATTACCATGATATGTTGTCTGATGGAAAAATGGGGCGAAACATATGTGAAATATATCGGGAACAAGTTGTCATTGTGCCTTTGGGTGTACCAGTTGATTGCACGTTTGAATAGTTGAGTGATATGATATACTCAAGGACATACATTGATAAACAAATGTTCAAATTAGTCCTCATTGTAAGTATCCTCTTAAAAGTGGAAATAGGTTCCAACCTTGCTCCAGATATGGGATAGCCGATGAGTGTGTGCAGAATGTTGAAATTGGTTAACATAGCGGCATGAAGGAAGACCAATTGTAATGAGGTTGTTCGGTAAAGCGTAGTAAATCAATCTATGGAGTCTTGCCGCAGTTTATTGGTTAGAGGAAATGATAATGTTGCAAGAATTGGACTACGGTTGTGGGCCTAGTAGCACTCCAGCACCTGATGCTGATAGATGTGAAGTATATGAAAATGATGAAGATTGTGAAGATGAAGAAATTAATGATGAATCTGATGAAGATGGTGATGATAAATATAATGGAAATATAGATGTTCAAGTTGATGGAGCGTCTTTCTAAAAACCAGCCTCCATACTCTTAACCCAGAGTTTTGGAGAATGAGTAAAAGGGATATGTTTCTATGGATGCGAAAACTTGTGATGTATCGGAATAACCGAATCCAGGATAGATGGAGTCATCCCATTCGGGTATCCACTTGCTTACCAATTCTGCTCCCGATTTGAAAATGTAGAAAACCTTGGTAATGTTATTTCAAATGATTGGACTCTATGGGTGAAGCATACTACCAGATACTCAAGTGGAGAATTTGTAGTTGGCCAAGTTTTTAATTCCAAATCTTATTTGTAAGAGGCTGCAAAGATTTACTCAATTAAAGCACATCAAGAGTTTGTGGTTGTTGCTTCCTCAAAAAAATTGCTAATTTTCCATGGAAGCTTCGTGGCATGCTTGTAAAAAATACTTGTTTATTTGTTATCAACAAGTATAAAGGGGGTCGCATACTTGTGTCAATCCTTACTTGAATCAGGACTATCATCAATTGGACTCAAACTTGGTTGCTACTCATATTAAGACACAATTCACTTTGTCTATAGTTACCATTCAAGCAAGTGTGATGGAGAAATGAGGATATGAAATTTCATACAAAAAGGCACTAGATGGAAAGCATTAAGCAATTAGACACTTATTTGGTGACTTTTGTCAATCATTTACAGAGCTCCCACGTTTCTTCTTGGCCTTAGAGCAATCAATTCCTAGATGTGTTGTAATTTGGAAAACATTTTATAGTAATATGCCAAACACTGAGATATTTCAACGCGTCTTCTGGTTATTCAAACCATCTATTGAAGGGTTCGAACATTGTCGTCCCGTACTAAGTATTGATGGTACACATTTGTATGGTAAGTGTAAAAGCACGTTAATGATTGCTATGGGGTGTGATGAAAATAATAATTTGTTTCCATTGGCATTTGCTATTTCAGAAGGCGAGAACTTTGATAGCTAGGGATGGTTCTTAGCATGTATCAGAAACATAGTAACTCAGCGGACGAGAATTTGTGTTCTATCCGACAGACATCCAGGTAATATGGTAGCTCTAAGTGATCCTCATCTTGGGTGGGTTGAACCATTTGCTTATCACAGGATTTGCATGCATCATCTTGCAAACAATTTTATGACTCGCTTCAAAGATAAACTCTTGAAAAATTTGGTCTGCAGAGCAGCTTTAGTGACTAAACAAAGCAAATTCAATAGGCATATGGCTACAATTAGGAGAATAAATCAGGAAGCACAACAATGGTTGAAGGTGATCCCTCTTGAGATATGGACACTTTCACATAATGGAGGTCGAAAATATGGGATAATGACTACCAACATGTCTGAGGTATTTATTAGTGTTCTTAAAGGAGCTCGTAGCTTACCAATAACTACATTAGTTCATTTGACCTTTTTTCGACTTTATGGTTACTTTGTTGCAACAAGGGAACAAGGTGCTAACAAATTGACATTAGATGAGCAATACACTTCTTATGTTGATGCTCATATTAAGGCCCATGTGGTTAAGGTCGGATAAATGGAAATAGTTCTTTGCAGTCACATCCGGGGGACCGATTTCGTATTAGAGTCGAGTGGTCGAACACAGCGCCTCAACTTACATGACCAGAAATGCACATGTGGTAAGCCACTTATATATGGATTTCCATGTAGCCATATCATAGTAGCATGTCAGCATCGTTGTGTTGATTTTCACCAGTGATGGCTTTGTTGAGGCTACTACACTACGCGATCATCTTATAATACTTGACGAGCTTGTTTTTCGTGTATTGATGAGAAATGAGTGGCCGACATATGATGGTCCTACAATTGTACCTTCTAAGTCAATGAAACGCATAGGCAGTGGACGTTCTAAATCAACCCATTTGCATAATGAAATGGACGTTTAGGAGGGGAAAACTACTATTACTTGTGGGTTGTGCAAACAACCGGGTTACAACCTCTACTCTTGTAAGAACAAGAATCAAGTTTAGTGAAAGATGTGATGTAACTCAATTTTGTGCGTGGTTATTTTTTTGTTCATTGCCTTAATAATTGCATTCATGACTATGATATTAGTATCTAAATGTTTTTTTGTTAATAATTATAATGTCTTTGTGTTATATGTTATAGATATGGTGTTCAGTGGGCTGCATGATGCAGATCCTTCAGATCCATCGGTCTTGGTATTGCAGGATAGACATAGGTCGCATTTAGTAGATACGGAGTAGGTATATATTGTGGCACACCCACGTCCTTTTATAACAATTTAACTATAGCTTTGATAAAACAAAATATACATTCATTAATTTAAATAGGGCTTATAAGCATTTTTGAATAGCATTTTGCATAAATTGGCATTCCATGCCTTTTCAAATACAATTCTGAAATATTTATGGAGTTCACCTAGTTGTCCACAATATGTAAATACATTTCCATACCTTCAAAAGATATATAAAAAAATGTGATCTTCTTATGAAGACTTTTACATCTTCGAGTTGATACAAAGTAATTACAAAATATCATGAATGAGTATATGTATGAGGCGAGACATTTACTTATACTCGCTCTGGTGTTGTATTGACTTTTCCCTACGCTTGCGGCGATCTTCGGTCCTGCCACTTTCTACTCGATACCCGCGCGATGATAAAAACAACGTGTTAAGCATTTTCATGCTTAGTGGTTCTATATAATACTCTCTTCCATTTCAGTTTAAATCAAGTCATTCATTTTTCTAAAACAATGCCCTTTTTAACATTTTTGAATCATCAATGCAATACAATACATATATTCATTTACAGTTTATTGATCATTTCAATTATGCAGTTTCATATGCAATAAATAATTCAAATACAAATCATGCATTTCACAATTTTCTTTTCATTTTTCCCCTTAACGAATTTAATCTATGCTTTGAGTTGCATGGGATAACGAATAGCCGTGAGATCCAGCTAGGGTACGTAGACGATATAAAGTTTTATAACCACCCGATACGGTCATTTGGGCCTCTTGGCCCCAGTTTATTAAAATCGTTCGTGAGCAATTTACCCGATATTGTCTATTGTGCTATGGATTGGAGTGACACATCATTAAGTTTGGTGCGATCGCGCTTCGTTGACCCTTATTGAGGGTATGTCGATCTATCACCCAACCTCGAATTTAACGATTAACATTCTATTGAGGGCGCTCAAATCATTCTTAGCAATTTACAATAGTGTATATACATTCATATCTAAATACTTGGTTTTCAATACTCATGCAATTTTTTATGTGCAATTCTTTTCACAATCAGTTGTATTAAATCAATTTAAAACAAATCAATATGCAATTTATCGTAATTCATTTCAATAAATCCACTTATTTCATAATCCTTTAAACATTTTAGAAATAGAGAGAAAGAAGTGGAGAACAAACCAATTCATTTATGGCTCAAACGGAGCACACATGCATATTCATATAAAACCTTTTAGATTTATTTTGTCAAACAAAACACAAAACCGAAACAAGGAAGAAGTGTGAAGAACAAACCCAAAAAGGTTGTCTCTCTTCGATTCCTATTCTCAGAATCCCGTTCTTGGGTCAAGCTACCTTGTCACTAACCCCTAATCCATTACAAATATGTCACTATCAAAGAACAACCCATGAAAAAAATACAGTTGTGCATTTTAGGATTTTTTGTTGGGGTTAATGTCTACCCAATACACCTTCACTTGCAAAATTTTCTAGGGACACATGAGCCATATTTTGCTCATGCTTTCTGCAAGAAAATGATAGCCCTATGAGTCTATTTTAGGTAAGAATTGGAATCATTTCATTTGGATCACCCAAACTCAGAGATTCTGACATTTGTGCTCGTGAGATCGGTATACTTGACTCACTCGATTCTGAGACTATTATTCTCGATTTCAAGGGTCTTAACTCCATAAATTGGTAATGGTTCCTTCTACTCATTTGAATCTATGTTTCTAAAGTTTCTTTTACAACTGGAATCATCCAATTTGGATCACCAAAACTCAAGTTATTTCATTTTACATCCAGACTACTCTAATTTGCAAAGTAGAATCAGATTGTTCTTGCACATAGCTCCACTTTGACGGATTTCTAGGCACTTTGGGGTTACATTATAATTCCTCATAATAAATTATTTTCCTAGAAGTCTAGTTTACCCAGAATTTTTAATCACTCAATTTGGATGAGTGAAACTTAACTTACGGCCAAAACACTACAACCACACCCAAAACAGAGCATACCCCGTTAGCTACCCGAAACTTACCTTTAAGCCCATATTCGAGGCGCAGAGCTCTGAATTTGCTCTGTCGTATAAATTTGTAGCTCTAGCTCTTATGGTTCTTTACCAATTAGAATAACTCAATTTGGATGATTATAACTTAACTTATAGCCAAAACAAAAACAGGGGTTTTGAAATTTTTTAACAACAACTCCTTTGAAACTTCATCATTTCCTTTATCTGAATTATAACCGTCAAATAGAGTAATGATGCAAAAGCAATATAGTGAGCCAAAAATAGTAAGAACACTTTACACAAAGCTAGGGTTTTTCTCCAAACCCAAACACTAGAAAAGAGGGGGTTAGGGTTTGGTTTCTTACCTTTAAATCTCTTCCTTTCTCTTCTTTCTTCTTCCTTCTTCTTCTTGATAACTTAAACTCTTTATCTCATGGAGCAAATCACCCACTCATCTCCCTTTTCTCTCAACCGGATTTGCCCAACAAAAATGCCTAAATGAGAAACTCTCTCTCAAATGAAAGACCAATTTGGTCTTAATACTCTAAACCTTCATAAGGTCATGTTTGGCTTATACATTAATTCCTATTTTTCCCATTTTTTGCATTTTAGGGCTTCATTTCTCTTTCATTTCCACTTCATTTAATTTATCCTTTGGCATTTACATTACTCATTTATGACCATTAGGTCCTTATTTGATATTTTTTCCTAATTTATTTGGCTCCTGTAAAATTTTTGGGTTTTTATCATTTTTCGTGTTTAGCCATTTAAACTCCGAAAAAATACAATTTAATTTATTTTACACCCTGAGCATGTTATAAAAACTGTCAAGGTATTTTCAGGGCGTTGCATGTATTTTATTAAATATCAACTACTATTACATATCGTTGGTGTAATGTATATGCAATCAATTCTAAAATTGATTTCTTCGTTACTTGTAGTTCCAGGAGGTACTCCACCCTCACTAGCAAAAGAAAGCCTTCATCAATATGTGGAGGATGAATCTACGTGTTCATCCATACGTGATCCGCTTAGGATTCTATGGTATATACCACATGAGCCATATCATGATCATTGCCCACTCATCGCTAGTCTCATCAAGAGATTGTAACGCCCTGAAAATACCATAACAGTTTTATAACATGTTTAGGGTATAAAATAAAATAAATTGTATTTTCCGGCGTTTAAATTGCTAAAATATGATAAATGATAAAAAAAAACCCGAAAATTTTACAAGAGTCAGATAAATTTGGTAAAAATGTCAAATGAGGACCCAAGGGTCATAAATGAAAAAGAATAAATGCCAAAGTGAGAATATTGAGAAGTGGAAAGATTGTCATATAGGGAGGAATAAGGGGTCTTTAATGCAAAATGAGAAAAAGATGATTAAAATATTACTTCTTGAGCATGACCTTACACATAAAATGGAGATAAGACAGCGAGTGGTCTTAGAAGGGAGCTCATTTTGGGCATTCACATTTGAAAATTTGGAGGCTCTCACATTCTGAAGGGAGAAAGCTTATTGGGTTGATTGCCACATTTGGTCGGTTTTGCAAGTAAAGTGAAGGAAAAGAAGAAAAGGAAGGAAGAAAGAGAGAGGAAAAGAAATGGGGAGCTAGAAGTTTCTCAAGTTGCAAGAATCAAGGTTAGAAACCCTTTCTAATTCCATATTTGTTTGTTTTGAGGGGTTGTATTGGGTTAGTTTTCAAAGTGTATTGGCGTTTGTGGTTGTGTTGAGGAATTTTTGTATAAAGGAAATGTTAGGTTTTTAGGGGAGATGCTGTTAAATTTTTCCAAAACCCATGTTTTTGTTTTAGCCATAACTTGGCCATAACTCATTCAAATTGAATGATTCAAAATTCTGGGTAAACTAGACGTTTAGTAGAACAAATCTTCCTGAAATAAGTGTATCCAAATTTAGACCCCATTAGACCCAGAAAATTAGTCAATATGAGACTCTGTTTTCGGGTTAATTATGGTTCAGTTCTTATACAGTTTTGGTGTTTCGGAATAGTTTTGTTATTTAGGCCATAATTTGAGTTTCACTTATCCAAATTTAGTGATTCAAATTTCTGGGTAAACTAGACTCTAGGAGAACAAATTTCCATAAAATAAGTGTATTCAAATTTGGACCCCATTGAACCCAAAAAATTAGTCAAAGTGAGGTTCTGTTTTCGGGTCAATTATGGTTTCGGTTCGTCTGATTTCTTTACATTTGAGGAGTTTTTGGTATTTAGGCCGTAAGTTGAGTTTGACTCATCAAATTAAGTGATTAATTTATAGATAAAAGCCCAAAAACTTATGAAATTTTCCTGATATAAGTGTATTAAAATTTGGACCCCATTAGACCTAGAAATTTGTCTAAAGGGAGCCCTATTTTTGGGCAAATTTTGGTTATGTGTTGAAAATAGAATAGTCCTGGATGTTTAGGACATATCTGGAGGTTCGGTGCTCCGAATTGGATGATTCCAATTTCTGAATAAAATAGAATTATAGAGGAACAATGGACTCGAAGGAAGTTGGGTAAAATATGGCTCATTTGTTCCTAGGAAAATTATACAAGTGAAGGTATGTTGGGTAAAACAACTCTAACTAGAAACCTAAATAAGCCAACTGATATTGTTATCTAATTGTGATGGATTAGGGGTTGGCGACGAGGAAAACCCAAATTGAAGTTGAGATTCCGAGGATAGGAATCGAAGTACGACAACCTTTTTGGTTCGTTCTCTATTATTCTCTTCTTATTTTAAGTATCAAAATTGTTTGCGCAATTATTGAAATGATTTTCAATAAAACTACATATTGATTTATTTTAAATGATTTGAGAAAATTGATTGTGAAATGATTGCCATGAAAAAAACTGCATGAGTATTGAAATGTGCTATTTGAGTATAAATGTATATACCCTATTGTAAATTTTTATGACTGATTTTTAATGCCCTTAATAAAATGTTATCTGTTATATTCAAGTTAAGGATATATTGGTATACAAATAAGGGTCAAACTAGCAATACTGTGAATGAATGTAATGTAGTGTCACTCCGATCCGTAGCCCAGCGAGACAATATAGGTAGTATTCACAAAATGATTTTTATAACCGATCCAACGGCCAGTGGGGCCAGGTACTATGTTATAAAACCTTTTATGCAGCTGCGACGGCCCGGGGCAGTGCGCGTGATTAGTTATCTACGCACGAAAACATTAACTAAATTCTTTTAAGGGCAAAATGATAAGAATATTTGTGAAAAACATGATTTGAGTTTTGAATGAGTTATTGCATATGAAAGTGTATATTTGAAATGATCAATGAATTGTAAATGAATGTAAATGAAATGAATATATATACATATTGTATTGTACGATCATTCAATAAGGTTAACATTGCTTTTTAGAAAAAGTCACATAATTTGTATTAAAATAAAATGAAGAGAGAACTGTATAGAACCACTAAGCATGAAAATGCTTAACACGTTGTTTTTATCATCGCCCAGTCTGGTGAGCAGGGTTAGCCCGAAAGGCGTGTAAGCACGAGTCATCATCAAGCCGCGGAGTAAAGAAATGAAGCTACTGGAGCCCCATGCTTGCATATGAAACCCCATGATCGCTTTTTTGATACTTTTTGTATTAAAACTATGTTGTGAATTGAACTACGAAAAATGTTTTTATATTTATAACGACATAATCTTAGTAATGTATAAAGGCGGGAAATGAAACAAATGGGCATATAATGCCATATTGAATGAAAATGTGTATTGAGAACAAAATGATGGGCTCCCTTCAAGTTAACGTGATATATGCGTATATATTTTCATAAGGATAATTATCCTTTACAAATGAGTATTTGAAATGTGTTTTATTGAGAAAAGGAATTGTATCAGGATTCGTAAAAGAGAGGATCGCGTCTCTGAACAGTTTCATACTCCGGGTTTGGTCGGGTATTGGGGCGCGAGCTCCTCACATTTTGTGGTACCAAAGCCAAGGTTTAGGATGTTCTATAAAATGATTTTTGAAATTGATTGTGACAAGCATTACATTTGCATTTAAAGGATGATGTGACTCTGATGCTGATCTTGTCGGTCTTAATAGGTAAGCATGGATATTACAGGCCACAATTGGGTCAGATGTGACTCGGGAAGTCGCCCAAATAGCCCTGTTAGTGTGGATGGTGGGCAAGCGTCCCATGCTCCATCGATACATGAGCAAGGTTAAGCAACATGAGGTACTATGGATATCCTCGAGAAAATAGCTCAAGCATTATAAAAGCGGCCTTGACTGTACGAGTTGTTCCTCGATCGACCATAGAAGGGAGACAAAATACTAGGCCCATAGATTTTCTTGGGAAGAAAGATGATGAAGCCTTTCATGACGGAAAAGTGGCTCGAAGAAGCGGCGAGAGAATGTCGCGATAAAAATGCATTGCATGCCGGAGGAGGGCCCCAGAGTGTGCGACCTCCATTACTACGAGGATGGGGCTTACTAGTGGTGGGTTCCATGGTAGAGCGCACCACGAAAAGTGTTACACATGGGAGTTTTTCTGGCGGAATTTAGGAAGCTTGATGTATGAATGGAGTCGTATTTACCTAAGCAATATGAGACGAGAGTTTCATAATTTGAAGCAAAGGCAGATGAGTGTCACAGAATATCAGAGGGAATTCACCCGGTTGAACAAGTATGCTCCAGAGATGTTAGTCACAGAGGAAGAGAAGTGCCATAAGTTTGAGGATGGCCTCAATGATTATATTCGGGCCCATGTCATAGGATTTGGCCATGAAGATTTTTCTAAGATTGTGACATGTGCACTAAATGTTGAAAGGGTGAAAAAGGAAGAGTATGATAGAAAAGAAAGAAGACAGTGTAAGAAGAACCTGCTCCCGGTCAGAGTTCTTATTAACCAGAATAGAATTTAGAGGGACTGGGTTCTAATCGACCTACGGCTCGGGGACCGGCTTCCAGGATTATCGGTAGTAAGACTATTCTTGGCACCATCGGTTGCTAATTTTTAGGAGGTTCATCAGGGGAGGACCATCTCCTCCTTGTGCACACGTTATTGGGAGGAAACATAAAGGAGGTGTTAGAGATTCGACATGGTTCTTGCTTGGTTTGTGTGGATCTAGTGAGCACAAAGTAAAGAGGTGTCCTAGAGCCGTTCTTTCCACAGCACCCCCGGTTTGGGGTGCAGTTTTAGCCGAGTACAAAAGAGCAACAAGGACAACAAAAGTATTGCATCAGAGGTGCGTGAGACAAGCGACCACGGACCATGCAGCGAGCCAAGATGCGGGTGCTCGACTAGGGTGTATCTGATGAGGTCGAAAATAAAGATGCCTCAGATGTGATAGTTGGTAATTTCAATATCTTTGAGACTATTGTACATGCATTGATAGATCCAAGATCAACTAATTCCTATGTTTGTACTTCCATTCCAAGTTTGGGTAGTTTTTAGAAGAGTGGCTTGGATATGACTATCTTGGTGACCATCACTTGGGCATAATGTCATTGTCAATAGAGTTTATAGAGATTGTGCCATCAGAATACGAGAGTATGAGTTTTCGGGAGACTTAATCGAGTTATCATTCAAAGAGTTCGATGTGATATTGGGGATGGATTGGTTGTCCTGACACCAAGTGGTGGTTGACTGTAGAATGAAACCAGTGACCTTAAGGACACCGAGTGGAGAAGAAGTGACTTTTATTGGCGAGAGGTAGAACCACCTCTCTAATGTGATATCCGCCGCTATTGCCAAAACAATGGTTTGAAAGGGGTGTGAAGCCTATTTGGCGTATGTGATTGATACAAAAAAGGCGGAGCCTAGTACAGTTTGTGATTATCTAAATGTGTTTCCGGAGGAATTACCGGGATTGCCTCCACAGAGAGAGATTGAGTTTGCAATTAACGTTGTTCCGGGTGTCACTCTAGCATCCATTACACCGTATAGAATGGCTCTGGTGGAGTTAAAATAATTGAAGCTTTAGTTGCAAGAATTGTTAGAGAAATGATTTATTCATCCGAGTGTATCACTATAGGGAGTAGATAAGTCAAAAACTCATTGAATTTTTAGTCCATTTTTATGATTTTATTTACAATGTAATTGCTTGTTTTTATGCAGAAATATGTACTATTTACCAAATTTATATTTTGCAGAAATGTAAAGAAGAAATGAAAATTCTAGTAAGGAATCGAAATTAGAGCGGATCAATGGCTTGAGTGAAGGGTCGCGGCGGAAGTCGAGGTCGTGACCGAGGAAGTCTATCTTATCTTGCAGGAATGAAAGATATTGCGACAAAGAGGGGATTCTTTGAGACAAAAAGGGATTCAAGGAAGAGAATTCTATGTCGCGGCGATACCATTCCCCTAAGATCGCGACAGAAGGAACAATTATGGTTTACCTTATGAGATTCTTGAGGTCACGACAAGTAATTCAATAACGCAAGCAGTTTCAAAGTCCGCGACAAAGAATTTGAGTCAGAGCTATAAGAGAGGTATTAAATAAGCCTAACAAAAGCTGTTGCGACAATGGAAAACTTGCTGAGACCAAGACAGAAGGAACTTCAAGGAAGATCATGTTGCGACATCGTTTTGAGGTCGCAACACGAAAACAAGACGTTGTTGGTCGAAACAGTTAATGGATGTCGCGACCAAGAAGGAATGCTGAAAGGACTTGCAAGGTCTTTGCCATGCAATTTGAGGTTGCGACAAAAGTATAAGTTGAAGACTCCAATCAAGGTCGCGACCAGGAATTCATGTCGCGACATAACACTGAGCTGAACGGTTAACACATGTTGCGACTAAGTTTGGGACACTGCAACAAAAACAAAGTAAGAAGGGCCACTACTTAGTCACGACACACTCTAGGTCGCGACCCGATAAAAGAAGGCGAGATTGAGCGAGCTGGCGACTAGTGCTGGGAAGTGGGGTTCTGCGACGGGATGGGAGAAATGATGTGGTGACGTAACTTTTTAAGGTTCGCGACATAAATTTAAGCAAGGAAAAGAAAGCAGTGGAGTCGTGACTGAAATCTTATGTCGCGGCAAAGAGACAATGAAAAGATCAAACAATTTTAAGTCGCATGACATGAAAAAAGGGGCTGTGACCCCGAGAATCGATTGCCGACAAAGAAATGAGGTCCGCGACATCGGGTGAGGTCGTGACCGCAGCTCTAATGGACTGACAAAAGGCGGCCAGTCGCGACATGTGGGCGAAGGTCGCGATATAGAATTTATTAAAGGGTTAGAAAGTAACAGTGCGCTGACAAAGATCGATATAGGCGGCGAGCGAGAAATGATGTCGCGACATCAAATCGAGATCGCGACATATATTTCAGCAAAGGAAAACGATTGGAATTAGCGACATACTTTTGAGGTCGCGACAGAAATTTCTTGATTAAAGAAACTACTTGGTCGCGACTTGATGACCACGTCGTGACAAGAAAATAAGCGGACCCGTAGAAGTTAGTCGCGACCTGCCCAAGGCTTCAAAAACAAGTTGCATGAAAGCGTTGTAACATGAAAAAGAGAGGCTTGGTGACCAAGAAGCAAAGAAATTTGACAACGAAATGAGGTCGCGACATCGAATCGAGGGTCGCGACACACATAAAATGCGGTAAAGGCATAGAGTGAGATTCGCAACATCGGGTGAGGTCGTGACAATTCCTGAACAAGAAAAGGTGGTCGCAACCAGGGTTCTCACTGTTGACAGCTAACATGATCACGAAAGGAATTCGTCCACGACCACTAATCAAATACAGGCGAAGGAAGCAAAATTCGCCTTGAAAGCATCGGGTTGCGGTTTAATAATTGCAGGATCTGAGAAGTGAAGAAGTCGACCCGGTTCCTGAGGTCCGCGGCGGAGCGACAAACCAGACCCGAGGTTACTGCGTCGCGACAGAAAAACTACGAGGAATTAAGCGACCTAAAGCATGATGAGCTAGGCCATTGAATTTAGGGAAATCCACGGAGCAGAATCGGGCCAAATTTACGAAGGTTATAAATAGGCGTATACAGGTTTAGTAAAGCGACTTAGTTTTTGAAACCACAATGCGGGAGGGAGGAGGAAGACTCAACGTATATTTTAGAATAGATTTTTTTTTTCTTTTTTTCTTTCCTTTTCGGATGCGAACCATTAGTATGTTAGAATGTAAAAATTTGGATTTAATTTTTATTCACTTTTCCGATTACGGCCTTGAATCCCGATGAAGTTCGAACGATTTTGGAATTCGTTTCCTCTAGGGAATTATAATTACAATGGATGTTCTTGATCAACACTCCATTGTAGATTGTGATTCTGTAATTTATAAGCACAACTTCACTAGATTGGATTTATTGTTAGCTACAGTCTTTTCTGCATAAATTAGAGAGAGAATGACTTGGATTGGAATTTATTTGGTTGATGTGTTATTGAATGGATTTATTCTCAATAGTAGTATCGAATACCCTTCCAAATTTTATGTGTATCTTATACGATTTTCAAGAACCCTCGAGTGACACGAGAGATGGAGATTCACGAGGTTAGAACATTCGATTGGTGGGTATGTTAGACTACCATTGAAGAAATATTGAGCTATGAGAGTTCACTTAGATAAATTCCCACGATTCACTCACTCAATTGATGTTGGAGGGAATATTTATCAATTTGAATAATCAGAATTTGAGCTTTAAATCTATTGGAAGCTCTTGAACTGTGTTAGTGAGATCTAATCGAAGTATTGGAAATATCCACTAGATTTAAAGGGATGAATCATCAAATCAAATTTGTAAAAATTTTCTTGATAACCTTTACTTTGGAAGCAAGAAATCTGCAGTCTCAAGAAATGGGTATGAAGTATTGAGAAAGAAAAATACCCAGATCTTGTTAAGATTGTGCAAAGCATAAGTAACGGGTTAGACCCTTGTCTTCGCGAGAAGCAAGGACCTCCAGTCAGTGAATTATGGAGAAATCCCACCGCATTGTTAGGCATCTTGGACAATTCCAAATCTAGCACAAAACAGAGTAACAATGCATGATGGTGCAGAAATTGGCTGTTTCACAATACTTCTTTGATAGTGTTCATTTCTCACAGAGAATTGATTCAGTCCAGTATATTTTGTTTTGTTACTTGTTCTATTATCATAAATTCAACTTTCTTTTACTTTTAGATGTATTCTCTAGAACAATTAATTTTCTAGTTAAGCTTAGAAACTGTCACATAGAGATCCAGATAGTATGGATCTTGTGTAGTTGGGGTAGTTGATTTTGAGGGAATCGAGTCAATCTACGTAAGAATGATATACGGACTTACATCCAATTTTTTACTACTTGTATGACACGTTACTTGCGGTGTCATGGAGCTAAACCTATTCTGTAATTCGGAACATTTAATAAGTTTTTATTCAATTTTAAGAAAACTCAGTCCCGATTTGACATGGCTCTGAGAAAATTGTAAGGTTCTGTATAGGTGTTAAGTTGAGTGGTTTTTAATTAATATCTTCCACGAGCAAGCGAGTTTTTATGGCGCGGATTCTTAGAGGATTGAAAGGATTTGAATAAATCAATATTCTGATAAAAGAGAGAAGTGCTAATTTGGACATTTTTCTTTATTTTATAAAAGAAATGCACAAAAATAGTTTTTGATAAGCGATGGTTGCATAAACTGCGATCTTTTAAGGAAACTTAAAGGATATGATTTGTGATACCACTTTGTTTCGATTTATCTCAATATGTCTCCATTTCAGGAGGTTAATTAATGCACAGGAAGCGAGTCAGTTGCTTCACGTAGATTCTGGTGGAAAGAATGCGAGGGAGCTTAAGGAAAGTCGAGTAGAGCCGAGAAAAAAACAACCATAGCGAGATGAAGAGGTGATCGGACCGAGTTGAATGACTCTTGTGAGAAAGGTCTCTAATTTGAGATACAATGGAGGATTTACGGGAGGCTGTCATCAAACGAGAATACTCGTGATCGAACTGACTTCTTTGTTTAGGCTATTTTGAGCTAAAACCTGACCTTGATCACCATGGATTCGGCGGAATCAATTTCTTGGTCATCCCATTTGAAGATCTAATGAACACCTTGAGATTCCTCGGGGATAGCAAAACACGATTAAGGCTGAATGGTGTGAGACGGAGGTGATAAAGCTACACCTCTTTCCCTTTTCCTTAAGAGATATTGCAGCCACATGGTATGAATCATTACCATATGGCTCAGTTGATACATGGGAAGAGTTGGTGGAAGCATTCCTAGGCAGATTTTTTCCTCCATCCCTCACAACTGAATGAAGAAGGGAAATCATAGTGTTCCAACAAAGGGAGGATGAAAGCTTGTATACTGCATAGGAAAGGTACAAGAGTGCTGAGAGATGTCACATGCGGCATTGATGCGAAGACCTGAAATGGATATTATTACATCACTCTACGGAATGATACTTAAGGGTATCATAGATGCTTCTTTTTGTGGGGCATTCAAGAGGAAAAGTGTAGGAGCGAGGGATTTGATAGTAGACCTAGCCAAATGCAACATAGAGCTCCATCTGAATTTACAGGGCTCTGACAAAGAGAAGTGGAGTCATTGAGCTTAACAAGATGATTGCCATGGAACCAAAGTTAGATGCTATTATCCACAGGATGGATAAACAGGATAAAAAACTGCATTCTGCCCATGAGATTGGAGCAGTAGAGAGAGGTGGAATCAGGAGAAGTGCTAAGGGATCAGCCGATGAAGATCCTTATGCAGTTGAGGAGGCTAATTACTTGAATGAACAGAGAAGCTATCATTTCAAGCCGAGATCAGACTTGCCCAGCGCCTTCTGATCCGGCATTGAGGAACCATGAGGGAACTTCTCCTTATGGTGGAGGAACATCCTGAGGCCAAAACGGGGCAAAATTTCCAGCAAGGGTATCATCCACCAAGGTTCTAGCTACAGCAGCAACAAGGAGAGCAAAGAAATGAATATCAAGGTCAGAAGAGGACCTAGTCATTTGAGGAGCAAATGCTGCAATTCATGGGAGATAAAGAAAAGCTGCTTCACACCCATGAACAGAAATTTGCTGAGTTGGAAGCTCTTAAATCAAACTCACAAATATTTCAATCAAACACCAATGCTTCCTTGAAGAACTTGGAAACACAGGTTGGACAACTGGCCTTGACCCTGCAGAACCAAAACAAGAATGCATTCCCTAGTGGCACTCAGAAAAATCAGGGCGTATGGCGGTCAGGTTGAGGGGAAGTGGTAGAGGAATGAGTAACAGCGAAACAAAAGAAAGAAGACTAATCAAAGAAGAGAGAAGGCAAGCTGGAGGGAGATCATGGAAGAGCATGGCCAGAGAGGACTACGAGAAGCTTGAGAGAAGCGGTACAAGCGAGCGACGAGGCTTGAGTGAGTAGAACGGAAGGAGAAATTAAAGCTTACACCTGATTATTTCCACGAGAGGATTCGGAGAGGCGAGAAGGAAGAACAATTTTCTAGAATTCTTGGAAATTTCAAGAAGATAGAAATCAATATTCCTTTGCAGAGGCATTGGCTTCAATGCTGCCTAGTATGCAAAATTTACGAAAGATATCTTGAACGGGAAGAAGAGAGGTGCGAGGAAGGAATAGTGAGCAACACGCGCCACTTGCGGTCACCGATTGTCGAGAGAAGTTTACCATCAAAAATGAAGGACCCAGGCTGCTTCACCATTCCCTACTCAATAGGGAAATATGAGTTTAAGAAACATATGTGACTCGAGGGCCGGCATCAACTTGATGCCGTCCAGTGGTACGAATTGAGTTTGGGGGAACACTTGACAAATGATTACATAGATGGTGATAGATCCATGGCTCAGCCGAGGAAGGTGTTCTTGAAGATGTCTTTGGTCGAGGTAAGGAAATTTATCTTCCACGTGAGGACTTTGTGGTTATGAAAATGGAAGAGAACGACCCGGGTTCCTCTATTGTTAGGAAGACCCTTCTTAGCAATTGGAGCTGCCTTAATTGATGTGCAAAAGGGTGAGCTGATCCTGAGGGTGGGAAATGAAGAAGTGCACTTCAATCTCGATAAAAGCTTGACACAATATGATGTTGATGCAGAAAATTGTAATGCTGTAGATAACATTAGTCCTATTAGTTTTGACTTGATCTCTGATTGTAACCTTCAGCATTCTATCAATGAAAATGAGATGAATTTCCAATATCTTGAGAGTGTTGATTATGAATTGCTGCATTCCAGTTTGCAAACTATGGAAACAATCTTGAGTTGGAATGAAAATAGTGAAGAAAATTCAAGCAGCCAGGAAAAGAAAGTTACTAAATAGACTAGTGCAGAAGGGTTAATTTTGAAAGAATTGCCCAGTCATCTGAAATATGCTTTCTTAGAACCAGAAAAGGGGAAACCAGTTATCATATCAACTGAATTGACTAAAAATGAAGAACAAAGGTTGTTGGAGATTCTAAGGAAATACAAGGAGGCTATTGCCTGGTCAATTGAAGATCTAAAGGGTGTCAGTCATTCTATTTGCATGCACAAAATCCTGCTGAATGATGATGCAAAAACATCAGTTGAACACTAAAGGAGGCTGAACCCTTTGATGAAAGATGTTGTAAGAAAGGAAGTACTGAAATGGCTAAATACAGGATTTATTTATGCAATATCAGACAGCCCTTGGGTGAGCCCAGTTCATGTGGTTCCTAAGAAGGGTGGATTCATTGTGATCAGAAATGAAAGGAATGAACTGATTCCTACAAGAATTGTGACAGGATGGAGGGTGTGTATAGATTACAGAAAATTGAATACTATAACCAGGAAAGATCATTTTCCCTTGCCTTTCATTGATTAGATGTTGGACAGGTTAGCAGGACATCCTCACTTATGTTTTCTTGATGGATATTCTGGATATAACCAAATTGCTATTGCACCTGAGGACCATGAGAAAACTACTTTCACATGCCCTTATGGTACATTTGCTTTTAGAAGAATGCCATTTGGGTTATGCAATGCTCCTGCTACTTTCCAAAGATGTATGATGTCAATGTTCTCAGATTTAGCAAAGGAGGTTATGGAGATATTCATGGATGACTTCACATTTTATGGATCCAGTTTTGAACATTGCCTACAGAATTTGGGGACATTACTTCACAGGTGCTAGGACAAGAACTTAGCTTTGAATTGGGAAAAATGTCATTTCATGGTGACAGAAGGCATTGTACTTGGGCATAGAATTTCTGCAGTAGGGCTGGAAGTGGACCAAGCAAAGGTTTCCCTTATAAAAACTCTTCTGCCACCAACAACAGTAAAGGGGATAAGAAGTTCCTTGGGACATGTTAGTTTTTATAGAAGATTTATTAAAGACTTCTCAAAAATAGCAAGACCATTATGTAGATTACTGGAGAAGGATGCCAAGTTTAATTTGGATGAGTCCTACCAATATTCATTTGAGGAGATAGTTGAAGCTCCTATCATGGCCAAACCAGATTGGAACAATTTGAAATTATGTGCGATGCCAGTGACTCATGCTTTAAAGTAGCAACATAAGTTTTCATGTCAAGACCAAAAGAAGGTCGGAACATCAACTGATGGGTCACGACAAAATGTGTGAGTTTTAAAAGACTGAGATGAGACACAATGTCTTAGCGGTGAGGAGGATGCAGGTTGCAACCCGGGAAAAGCGAAAGAGAGAAATAGGTCGCGACATCGATTTATTGGTCACGACCACTTGAGGCATCATGACAAAACTTCGTAGGTCCACGACCCGGGTAAAATGCAATAAATTGAGGTTTTAAACCTTCTGATTTGGGAGTCGCAACTTTAAATGGGACATTTAGTGTAGCAATTAGTGTTGTAACTTAGGCATTAATGTCGCGACATTCCATAAGACAATGATGACATCGAGCCCACCCATCATAAAGGCGAAAGCAGGAAGCCTTGATTTCATTAGAACTCTATCCGGGTTATCTTGTCCCAACTTTCCATTCTCTTTCTCTCTTTGAATACCCGAGCCTGAAACCCGATACCCCGATTCAAATTCACCAGCGAATAACGAATCCACATTGGGATCTTAACAAAATAATAGATGAGCTCATGAGTGAACATTTCCAAGGAGTGGAGGAGGTTCATCTGGAACCTCAGCCTGAGACTATGACGAATGCAGAACTAGAAAACCAGTCGGAAATGGAGGAACCAGTTGAGGAAGAAAAGGTCGCAGATGAAATTGCGAACAAAGCGAAGAGAGGAGAATCGAGAAGAGAGCAGACTTTGTCTATACGAGGAAGCTAAGGATATATGGACTAAAGATTAACGAGATTTGACAAGGGCTTCGATGCCTGAAAGAGGTTTTGGGAAGCTAATCTCCCATTTTTGAGATTATAAAGAGAGAGGGTTAAGGCTTCACGTACATAAGGCGGTGCTTTGAGATTCTCTATAAACTACAGCCAAAGGAATTCTATGCAAATATGGTGGGGATGAGAGAGAGGCACGGGTTTACGTGCGAGGTCTCGGTACCTTTGGGCTTTCGAGAATCGATGGGATGTTCAAATTAGGAACTCTGGCATGACAAATTTAGAAAGCGGTAGAAAACCAGAATCATGAGAGATTATTGACCTCTCTTGGCTTGTTGACTGGGGAGGTGTGGGGAAACCCACGAGGAAGAGAACCCTCCACTCACAGTATGATAAGGGCTCCTTGGGAAGCTAAAGGTTTAGTTCTCTGCTTTCCTATCTTTAGTAATCCTCGACTAAAGCATCTACGTGCGGTGAGGAGAACGAGGGAGGCAGTGCATTCTATCTGCCTTTGAAGGGGCTATAAAATGAATGTTGGGGGTTTAATTGAGGGGTCGATAAGAGGATACCACTTAAGCAACAAAAGAGGACTAATCCCTCACCTAACAACAATCAACAGACTATGCATCTTTGCTGGGGTGAGAGGATCATGGGATGAAGAAGAAACCTGCCCTAAGGTATCTCCTCTGATCCTTACTAGGGTGACAAAGGGGCCCAGAAATAAAAAGCAAAAAAGGACAGATGGAGTGCAGAGACTTTCAGAGGATGATGGAGATGGAGCTTATCTTGAGCAAGGTGCCTCAAAGGCTGAGGGAGGATAGTTTTGAGAATGAGGCCCATTGAGCCATACCTATCTTGATATGATAGAGGGAATTTCCTGAGTAGCGAAAGCTCGAGGAAGAGGAGGGAACAAGCGAAATCATGGAAATGCGGGGGCCCGATGAAGAAAGATATTTAAGAAAGGGAACATAAATGGGAAGCAGTAGCAATTCGAGGAGAAGAGTTCTTAGAAGCTGAATTCGAGGAGGAAGAACAATTGTTGAAGCCAGGACTCTAAGGCAGAGAGAGGAAGAATGGAGAAAGAGATTCGACATAAAGAAAATGGGAGAAAAGATGAGAAAGCCCCGAGTTGGAAGCCTTCTGACAACCGGAGTTTAGAAGAAGAGATGAAGAAGTGCTTACCATTTTGAGAGAAAAGAGAAGAGTGAGATAGAGAGGGGTAACATCTTGAGAAGATTGAGCCTTCAAGTACTGCTATGAGAACGGAGAATTTAAGGAGTTTGGGAAGTTGATGAAGGATAGGGATAAAGAATTGGAAGATAATGATGTTTATAGAAGAAAAATATGGCATGAGAGTTTGGATTTGATCATCAAAATTTATCGAACTGGCTGGGTTCTGTCTGGAAGTGGAAGAGCAGGTGAGTCGGATATGGGCTTGAAGCAAGACACCTTGATCAATCTTGTGAATTTTAACAAATGATTTAATCTCTCCACTAATAAGGTAGAACACACCCTTAGAAAGAAAAGACCAGACATAACCTTCTCGAGGAATTTCCCACGTGTTTAGTAAGCTTTGACTTAGATCCGCCCGACGTCATACCAAAAATCTTATAAGAAGGGAGGAGTGAGATAGCACAATTATTTTCCCATTGTACTGGCACCACATCATTAATATAGTTCAGAAAAGTTCATTGAAAGTGTCTTGTGAATTGTTATGTTAATTGGATGATTGGGTTTGTTATTTTCAAATAATGTTTCAACCAGAACATATACTGTTGAATTGCTTGATTAGGACCTGATTGCTGAATAGGTGGTTTGTTTTTTGATGCATGAATCTTATTAAGTGAATTGTGTTGTTTGTGTCATCTATTGTTGTCTGCAAGAAATGATCTATGTATTCAAGCCTTATTTGTACAGTGACACAATGATATGTTTAAATCAATTTCTTTCTTTGTAAGAGAAATAAGAGCGAGAACTAGTAAATTGAAATAAGAAGTTATGAGATTTTTGATGAATCAGGTTTAAATTGTAGAGTGGGGAACATGTACACAATTGAAGAACAAATAAGATGATTGAAGCTGTATGTATAAATCTTGGAAAAAATATGCACACATAATTGAGAAAATTCATAAAACTTTAAGAGGGATTAGGAACATCTTACGGGATGATTCACAAGCGGTCTGAAAGATGCTAGAACTTGTTAGATTATTGGTGGCGAAATCCTAGGTAAAAATAACTAACGAGAAGTATTAGAGGCCATCTTTGGAAGTTTGAACCTTTCAAACCTACCTCATTATATATGCAAAGGCATACTCTTATAGTTCCATACTTTAAGCGAAAATGCACAATTTCTTCAGAAATTGCTTGTTCGAGAAATCGAAATCCTCCCTTCTGATAATCACGAGTAAAAGAACCCCAATTACTCGTTTGAATAAGAATGTTCTTGTGTAGAAAGAAACAAGTTTGGGGGAATATATTTCTTTTAGTTACGGGATGGAAGAAAGAAAAATAGAATTGAAGGCTAAAGAAAGAAAAGAAAGAAGAAGAAGTTGAAAGAAAAGGAATAAGTTTTGTCTTGTGGCCTATATCTCTTTAACAATTAGCTCGTAGGGGGTGTTTCAGCACCAAGTACCCTAATGCCCGGTGGTATGGGGTTGCTAGCCCGAGTTCTCTAAGAGAGATAGAAAGCCTAAGAAGACAAAACATTGCACTATTTGATTCTTTGACAATAAGAGAAAGCGAAAGAGTTCAATGAATTTAGCTGATAAGTTGAAAGTGGCAACCAAAGGAGCCACAACATCCAAGATGATGTACAAAGCCAAGTTGGGGGAGTTTACATTACAAGGAAGGAAAAGGATGAAAGATGAAGGCCATTATATAGAAAGGAATAGTGGCATCTGGGTAATTTGCGGCCCTAAATTTTCCACAGTTGTCCGCGATTACCCCCAGGCACCCGACATTATAAGCTAAAGACCTCTTTTTGATCTTAAGGTTGAATTTATCTACATTGAGTGGAGATCAATATGAAAAAATGAACAGAGGTTGAAAATATTCCTATTTCTCAGTTGAAAACTAAAGTTTGAAATGATATTGCAATCTTCTTGTTCAAGTAAAAGGGTGGAATAAGAAAAGATTGAGCCGTAGAACAGAAAAATGTCCTTTAAAATAAAGTTAAATTGTTTAAGGATAAACAAATCTTTCTTTTCTTTGCTTGGGGACAAGCAAAATTTTAAGTTTGGGGGAATTTGATGAGTCAAAAACTCATTGAATTTTTAGTCCATTTTTTATATTTATTTACAATGTATTGCTTGTTTTTATGCGAAATATGTATTATTTACCAAATTTTATATTTTGCATAAATGTAAGCGAGGAAATGAAAATTCGTGAATCAGGAAGTGAAAACGGTCCCGATGGCCTAAGGGAGGGTCGCGATAGAGAATTGAGTCCTTGTCAGAGAAGTCATACTATCTTGAATGAAGGTACATTGCGATAAAGAGTTCTTGAGGCAGGGAAAAAGGGATTTAAGGAAGAATTATATGTCGCGATACCATTATAAGGTCGCGACACCGAAATAAGACAATTATGGTTGCAACAAATTCTTGAGGTCTAGACAAGTAATTTAGTAGCACAGCAGTTTAAAAGTCATGATAGAGAATTTAGGTCATGACTATAAGTGATAACAAGCCCAAAAAAGCTGTTGCGACAATGGAAAACTTGCCGAGACCAAGACAGAAGGAACTTCAAGGAAGAGCATGTCGTGACATCGTTTTGAGGTCGCGACACGAAAAGAAGACGTTGTTAGTCGAAATAGATAATGGATATCGCGACCAGGAAGGAATGTTGAAAGGACTTGCAAGGTCTCTACCAGGCAATTTGAGGTTGCGACAGAAGTATAAGTTGAAGACTCCAATCAAGGTCGCGACCAAGAATTCATGTCGCGACATAACACTGAGCTGAACAGTTAACACATGTTGCGACTAAGTTTGGGACACTGCGACGAAACAAATTAAGAAGGGCCACTACTCAGTCGCGACACACTTTCTAGGTCGCGACCAATAAAAGAAGCTGAATTGAGAAGAAACTGTTGTGACTAGTACTAGGAAGTGAGGTTGCGACAGGATGGGGAGAAATGATGTCGCGATATGCTTTTGAGGTCGCGACATAAATTTACAAGAAAGCGTGGGTCGCGACTGAAATCCCATGTCGTGACAAGACAATGAAAAGACAAACAATTTTTAGTCGCTGACATGAAAAAGGGGTTGTGACCCGAGAATCGATTGACAAAGAAGCGGAGTCGCGACGTCGAATTGAGGTCCGCGACCGCAGTGCGATGGGCCCAGCGAGCTGACGGTCGCGACATAGAATTTATTAAAGGGTTAGAAAAACGTGGTTGCAACAAAGATCAATATATGTGGTAACAAAAATGATGTCGCGACATGGAATTGAGGTCGCGACATATATTTCAGCAAAAGGAAGAACAGTCAGGTTGCGATATACTTTTGAGGTCGTGACAAGAATTTCATTGATTAAAGAAGTGCCCGGTCATGACGATGATAAATGTTGACAAGAAAATAAGCGGACCCGACAAAGAGTTGAGTTGCGACACAGCGAAGGCTGAGACAATTGAGAGATGACGTCGCAACATGAAAGAGGAGGCCGGTGACGAAAGCGAAAGAGGCTGCTCCACAACATAAATTAGGTCGTGACATCGAGATCAAGGTTGCGAGCTCACAATCTGATAAAGAGCGGAGAGAGTGAGAGATCGCAACATCGAGATTGAGGAGTCGTGACACTAATTCTTGGAAACAAGAAAAATGAGGTCGCAACCAGAGTTCTCACTATTGACAACTAACATAGTCACGAAAGAAAAGAGAGATTCATATAAGCGACCACTAATCAAAATCTGGCGAAGAGCAAGTCGCGACGGAAAGCATCCGGTTGCGGCAATAATTACGAAGTGCGAAGTGAAATTCGCGACCGAGTTTCTTGAGGTCACGGCCAGGCGACAAACCCGGACCGGTTTTCACGTGTCGCGACAAGCTTATGAGGTTCAGAGCCTAAAGCAGTGTTTAGGCCATTGAATTTAGGGAATCCACTTGGAGCCAGATCGGGCCCGATTTAGAAGGTTATAAATAGGCGTATACGGGTTTAGTATTAAGCGACTTGGTTTTACGACCACGTTGTGGGAGGAGGAGGAGGAGGAGGAAGACTCACTGTATATTTTAGAATATATATTTTTTTTCTTTTCTTTCTTTTCTTTCCTTTTTCTGGATATGAACCAGTAATCTGTTAGAATGTAAAAGCTGGATTTAATTTTTAGTCTCTTTTCCAATTACGACCTGGAATCAATGAAGTTTAGACAATTTTTGGAATTCGTTTCTTCCAGGGAATTATAATTACAGTGGATGTTCTTGATCAACACTCCATTGTAGATTGTGATTACATGTGAATTAAAACACGAAGCTTCACTAGATTGGATTTATTGTTAGCTACAGTCTTTTCTGCATAAATTAGAGAGAGAATTACCTATTTGGAATTTATTTGGTTGATGTGCTATTGAATGGATTTGTTCTCAATAGTAGTATCGAATACCCTTCCAAGGTATGTATCTACTCTGATTTTCAAGAGACCCTCTGAGTGACACAGAGATGGAGATTCCTGAGTGTTAGGAACATTCAATTAGTGGGTATGTTAGACTACCATTGAAGAACTATTGAGCTCTGAGAGTTCACTTAGATAAATTCCCAGTTTACTCATAATTGATGTTGGAGGGGAATATTTATCAATTTAAATAATAAGAGATTTCACCTTAATCTGTTGGAAAGCTCTTGAACTTGTGTTAGTTGAGATCTAATCAAGGGAATGGAAATATCCACTAGATTTAAAGGATGAGTCATCAATCAAGTTGTAGAAATTTTCAACAACCTTTACTTGGGAAGCAAGAAATCTGCAGTCTCAAGAAATGGGTATGAAGTATTGAGAAAGAAAAATACCCAGATCTTGTTAAGATTGTACAAAGCACAAGTAACTGGTTAGACCCTTGTCTTCGAGAGAAGCAAGGACCTTTAGTCAGTGAATTATGGAGCATCAGCTGCATTGTTAGGCGTCTTGGAGCCCGGATTCGAAATCCGGCCGCAAAGCAGTAACGATGCATGATGGTCGCAGTGGCTGGTTCACAATACTTCTTTGATAGTGTTCATTTCTCGAGAGAATTGATTCGATCCAGTATATTTTGTTTTGTTATTTGTTATTATCATAAATTGACTTTCTTTTACTTTTAGATGTATTCTAAACGATTATTTTCTAGTTAAGTTAAGAAACTATCACATAGAGATCCGAGATAGTATGGATCTTTAGTAGTTAAGGGTAGTTGATTTTGAATCAAGTCAATCTCTGTGAAAAAAAGAATGATATGCGGACTTACATCGATTTTACTACTTGTATGACCTGTGCACTTGCAGTGTCATAGACTAAACCTATTCATAATTCAAAACATTAAATCAGTTTTATTCAATTTTAAGAAAACTCCAGTCCAATTTAACATGGCTATAGGAAAATTGTAAGGTTCCTGTATAGGTGTTAAGTTGAGTTGTTTAGTCTATATCTTCACAGACAAACAAGAGCGCCAGTGCTCTTTGTTAAGAAGAAAGATGGTACGCTTTGGTTGTGTGTTGATTATAGACAACTGAACAAAATGATAGTGAAAAATAAGTGTCCGTTACCCAAGATTGATGACTTGTTCAACCAATTGAAATGTGAAAGTGTCTTTTCGAATATTGACCTACGATCTGGGTATCATCAATTGAGTATTAAGAATGTGGAGGTGCATAAGACGGCGTTTAGAACACGCTATGGACATTATGAATTCCTTGTAATGCCGTTTGGGTTGACAAATGCACCAGCGGCTTTCATGGATTTAATGAATCGTGTTTTCCGATAGTATGTAGATCGGTTTGTCATGGTGTTTATTGATGACATCCTTGTGTATTCAAAGGATCGGGAGAAGATCGCGTCGCCTGCTTTGGGTAGTGCTAGAAACATGAAAGGCAGTTTATGCAAAAGCGAGTAAATCACGAATTTTGGTTGAGAGAAGTGTCCTTTTTGGACACATTGTATCGGAAGAAAGAATTCGAGTGGATCCAAAGAAGATAGAGTGGTTATTGAATGGAAACCACCGAGAAATGTCATTGAAGTGCATAGTTTCCTGGGATTGGCAGGTTACTACAGAAGGTTCGTTAAGGGGTTTTTGATGACTGTGGGCCCTATGACAAGATTGCTCTAAAAGAATGTGAGATTTGAGTGGAGTGATTCGTGCCATGGTAGGGTGATGCGAAATCAACAAAATTTATATTCCTAAATTCCTCCTACTGCTGTAGTCAAGCTCTTCTTGATATAGCGATCTAGGGTGAACACGGGGATGGGTTTTCATCCACGAATGATTAACATCAGTGTGTTTGAAAATGGTGAGGCTTTTGTTTGGATTTTTCGGTTTTGTTAAAAGCGATTAAGAGGGGTTGTATGTTCAGCGACTAAGCGCAAATGGCTTAAAGTGAAGTGTGAAATGGTAACCTTGAAGGCTTGGGTCACTAGCTTGATAACATGGGGCTATTAAAGTGTCCTCGGGTTATATCACCGCATTAGAGACAAATGACATATAGTCAATGGCTGGGATCTTTGTTTAGCTATAAAACCTAACCACAGAACCACTCTTATTTGAGTCGACCCAAGTACTAAGCATTTAAAAAAGGAAGTCCCATTCCGGTTTGAAACCTAGCATTTTAACCTCATTCCCATGGCACGTAAATGACATCTAAAGAATGTCGGTGCATCTGCATCCCAAGAATGCAACGAACCTAAAGCATGGCAAGTATTGACCCGAAGGAAAGACATTAAAATGCCATTAAGCCTAGTTTGGAAGAGTGGGAACCATAAATACCGTACCTGTAACATTGAAAGCATGAGGACAACTGCGGCCGAAACCAAGCTAGCAACCCTCTGCCCAGGCTATGGGGCTTGAAGCATCCCTTGAGTTGTCATCCTCAAGGGGTGTTTGGCAGCTGAGAAAATGAGAGAAAGAGGAGAGAGAAGAGAGCAAATGAGACCTAAAATGAAAGCTGCGGGAAAACTTTATAAAATGAAAAGTTGCTTAGGGTTACAAAGAGGTGGGGGTTTATATAGTCTGACCCAAGTGTGAAAATACAAAAATACCTAAAATATGAGATTACATAAAGGGTCGAAAATGGTAATACATCAAAACGTGAGTCGTTTGGGATCGTATACAAAACTTATAGGGCTGAGATTTATTTGTGCGGGAAATTTCGTAGCGTAAGCGAATTTCGCTATGCTAGCGAAATTTCGCTAACCTAGCCAATTCTCTGAGAGATAAAGTGGGAAATTTAAGCTATGTGATAATTCGTAGCTAAATGAAATTTATTAACTAGCGAAATTTTGTGAGATAGCGAAATTGGAAAAGAACTAAGCTAGACACAGTAAATTTGCTAGCTAGCGAAATTTCGCTATGATTGCGAATTTTGCAATCAATAATTTTCGCAATCATAGCGAAAATTCCTGGGATTGCCCCTGCTTCCTGTTTTGCTCATTGCATCCTCTCTGCACTTCTTATTCATCACTTTGCCTTCAATTCTTCACCGAATCTTGATATTTCATTGCCTCGGCTCGGTGAAATCATCAAGGATTCTCACATTCAACACCAATAAGAGCTAAACTGCTTGATTGAAGTTCTCAGCTTTCTTGAAACTATCGAGAACAATCTCGAGAAATGGAATTAGTGAAACTAAGTGGACCTGCACACATCAATTGGCTTAATTGATATGATTAGTGCGCAAAAAGCACTCAAAAGCTATCTTGAATAGGGCTTAAAATAGCACTTTTTGGGTACTAATCATGGAGTGAAAAGAGTTAAGCTAGTTTTGAAAAGTTGAAAGCATTCTTAACGAACACTTAGGTTCTTACTCATTGACCTACGGTAAAAAATCGTGATTTTAGTGATCTTCGTTAAATGAACTTGGATGTGTCCTTATGCGAGGTAAAGTGGTAGCTTATGTTTCAAAGCGGGTTGAAGTGCGTAAGAAAAGTACCCTACGCACGATTTAGGTGGTGGCCGTTGTGTTTGCATTGAAAATATGGAGACATTGCCTTTACGGAGAGCCGTTGTTTCATTTCCGATACAAAGTCTTAAGTATTTGCCCTGTAAGTGCAACTTGAGACAACGTAGATAGATGTAATTGATCAAGGATTATGATTGTGTCATTGATTATCACTATGGGAAAGCTAATGTAGTGGCAGATGCTCTGAGTAGAAAGTTAGTGTGACGCCCCCAACTTGGCACACGGTGTCAAGCGAGGGTGTCATTTTTTTTTTTTCTGTTTACTATAAACTTATAAACTTTAAGCTTATTCATTCATATAATATTAAACATTTAACTTGTAATATATTATGTAGCAGTGGATTACAAAATATATACAAGCTCCATATATGGAAGTGTTCAACATTTACAATATTTACATTGCTTACAAAAAAACAAAAAAACATATACATTAGACCAAATGGTCTTTCAGTGGGTACCTAGTGATGTGTTGACTTTGATTGTTGATGCGGATGGTCATGTTCTCTGGTTTCCTCTTCTGTATCTACGGATGGCTTGGCTTTCGTTACAGAAGCTTATGGCTCGATTAGGAATAATGCTTCGTGGGCTGACCCACAATAAGGATCATCTCACTTTAGACACATGCATATACTTATGACAAATATAACATTTACATATACTTATCCATTTATCATATCTATTTTTTCATAACATGTTTCATTTCTTATTATATTTCATATACTTTTCGTGTCATCTTACACTTTACTTCTTGTTCTTGTAACCGTATACTATAATCACATAGCAGTTCTATACTTCTCATATCATGTCATATATTATATACACCTCATTTGTGTATACTTGTCATTTTCTTTTATGTTTCATGCGTGCAAAAACCTTAGAAGTGGATACGGGGAGGCTGCATGCCGAAGATCACGATCCATACGAGAGACCAGAGAGATCTGTTGTATGACCCGAATGGGTGCATTGCCAGTCAGCTTGGGATCTATGTCATCGGCCCAAGCGGGCGCCCAATATACGTAAAGCTTGTATGCTGCGGCAAATTTGTATCCCTATAGGCATGCCTATCTATCCAACTACCCGGTCATAAGCAGGCAATCGGTTTTATTATGTTTTCTTAACAATCTTTCAGGTATTAGAAAAATATATCTCATAATATCATGTATACTTATGAGATATTCATTATCACTTCATATAACAAAATTATACGTGTATTCTCTTTAACTTTCATAACACATGTTATCATGATCATATTATTATGATGCATTATTTCATATAACAATACAATTTCAGTTTCCATAACCAATTATGCCTGAAAAGTTCTAGGCAGCTCCCAAGTCCATTTTCGACTACAATTGTTGACCCTGTAAACGAGATTGTTAGAGAAAGTGATCTTCTAACTCAATATAGCCCTATGTCTTAAGTTTCTTATAGTTCAAACATCATTTCATTTGAACTTTTAATTTGGGAGATATGGTCTAAACATTCCGAACTGCTCTTGGACAATTTCCAGGAACATAATCAGGAATTGTGTCTTATATTTGAATATTTTCTGGGAATATTAAAGAAATAATTTGACCATACTTTCTTCATGAAAGTTATTCTCCCAGATGTCTAGTTTGTACAGAAACTTGAATCACCTCATTTGGACCAGTATAACTCAAGTTATGATTTAAACAATTGGAATTACTCTAGTTTAAGGGACTGTTTTGAGATAGATTTTAGGGACCGAATTGTTCCCTTACTTTGGCGAATTTTCTAGGTCCAATGGAGTCCAAATTTGGATATAATTATAGGTATATTTGTTCTCCTAGAAGTCTAGTTTACCCAGAAATTTGAATGTTTCGATTTGGATGGAGTGAAACTCGAGCATGGCTGCATCTAAAAGCGCTATGAAATCAAGCGTATCGAATTGAGCCAGGAATTGTCAGAAACGGAGAACTGACAGTAGATTTTACGGATACCTAGGGTCCAAATTTGGAGACATCTATTTCAGGGAGATTTGTTTTAAGATATCTAGATATATAAATTTAGATAAGCTCAGTTTGAATTAGTGATAAAATGGGATTCTCTTAGAAACAAAACATGAGTTTAAAAAGACGGATAGCGTCTACATAAGCACGCATTTTACATCTGAAATTTTCCTCCATTGAGGACCACAACCAAACCAAACAACCATTCCAAACAAGGATTCTACACAAAACGAGGTATTCCAAACCTCCAAACAAGTATCCATACAAAAATGCATACAAAAGTTCCATAAAAATCCATACAAGTTCCATACCTTGATTTCTTGTCTCTTTCCTTCTTCCTTCTTCTCTTCACTTCTTCTTCTTCTTCTTCTTCTCCTTCTCTTCTCTTCTCCCTTATCCGTTTTTTGCCCTATCCCCAAAGACCAAAAGATATTTTTGGCTTTAAGATAAGACCATGTTTGGCCTTATCACATATTTGAATTATTTTCCCATTTTTGCATTTAGGTCCTTCATATCTCTATTTTTCTCAATTTAACTTATCAAATCCTACTTTGGCATACAATATTTTCTTCTTTTGTCATTTGAGTCCTTAATTGACAATTTACCAATTTACCCTTGACTTTCATATTAATTTCGAGTTTTGCTTATTTTATTTTTAACATTATTTTATTCTGGAAAAATATACATTTACTTTTATTATACCCTAAACATGTTATAAAACTGTCAAGGTATAATTTGGGGGTATTCTGACTCCCTCCCCGTCCCACTTAAAAATTTTGTCCTCGAAATTCATGCACGAATCGAAGAGTTGTAGATGCTGCGCTCTCATAGTGCTTACGGCTCTAGAAATGCTTCTTCTGCCATGGTGTTACCATAGCACTTTCATACTTGTACTTGCTTATTCCACAGTTTGCCGCCTCTGAGACCCGGGAATAGCCTTTGGCTCCTCATCATCTGAAAAATCTACACGTACTTGTATTTCTTGCACTGGTAGTATGTGCGACCCATCAGAACAGTATTTCCGAAGCGTAGACACATGGAACACATCATGTAACTTGGCTAACTTTGGAGGGAGTGCCAACCGTCACGTCATCGGTCCGGTCTATAAAACTTCATACAGGACGATGAGCGGCCCAGACTCGAACCCCATTTCTTCCCAAATCTAAGCACCTTCCTCCATGGAGATACCTTTAAGAACACTTTATCACCCTTCATATTCAATGTCCTTATTTTCAAATTGTATATGACTTTTGTCGGTCTTGCTTGACCTTTAACCTTCTTAGAATAACTTGAACTTTATACGTATCTTTTACTATGTTTCGACCAATCACTTTAAGCTCATTCAATTTTGTCTAACACTGCTGGAGTTCTACATCTCAGAGCCGTACAAAGCCTCATATGGTGTCATGCGATGCTTGATTGATAAGCTATTTGTTAAGCGAATTCTATGAATGGAATATACATCGACTTCGATTGAATTCCATTACATCTGAAGCATATCTTGAGCACTTGAATCAACCTCTCGGACTGTCCATCTGTCCTCGGGTGGAATGTTGTACTGAAATTAAGTCGAGTTCCCAAAGCTAACTGTAACTCCTTCTAGAATCTCGATGTAAATCATGAATTTCTATCCAACACAATAGACAATGGCACACCATGCAATCGCACAATCTCATCCACATTAAACTCAGCTAGTCGATCCATAGGAATAGTCAATCCTGACCAGTATAAAATGAAGTAGAGCTTTGTGAGCCTATCAGCAAATCACGGACATAGTCATGTTTTTGTTGCGTGAGGGAAAACCGACAAAATCCATGGTAATGTTATCCCTTCCATTGAGGAATTGGAGGGGATTCAATAGACTTTGTCTTAGGAACTTGGTGTTCAACTTTGACTTGTGACCGTCAAACATTTAGACCGTGCTGTCACATCTCTTTTCATTTCCTTCCCGCGATCTTCTTTGTTTCAAATCCTAGTACATCTTATTACCTCCAGGATGCATGGTAAATATCGTATTATGAGCTTTAAATAACAACTTTTGCTTGAGCTCTTTATCATCTGGCACATAATTACATCTTGGAAATCTGAGCTTCCATTTTTCTTTCACGAAAACCAGTCTTATTACCGTCTCGACCGTCATGCCTTTTACGCATCTCTTACGTCATTTTCGAGCATCTATAATCATTTCTTCCAAACATAAGCTGTGTGCTGAGTGAGCTAATATGGCTCCATCAAATCACGCTAGTCTCGTTCATTGTGTTGAAGTGACAAAGCTGCCATTGCCTTTCTACTTAAGTCATCTGTTACCACATTAGCTTTTCCGGGGTGGTAATCAATTATGCAGTCATAATCTTTGAACAACTCCAACCACCTCCGCTATCTCAAATTAAGCTCCTTCTGCTTTAACAAATACTTGAGACTCTTATGATCTGTGTAAATTCTACACTTTTTCCCATATAAGTAGTGTCACCATATTTTCAAAGAAAACACTACTGCAGCTAACTCTAGGTCACGAGTGGGATAATTTTGTTCATGTGGATTCAACTGCCTGGATGCATAAGCCATTACTTTCCCATCTTGCATTAACACACATCCCAAACCAATGCCTGAAGCATCATTGTATAAGGTGTATACTTTCAGGGTAGGTTGAAATCAATCTGGTCTTCAACCAACATTTCTTTCCGTGACTCAAAACTATTATGACATTTATTTGACCACTCAAACTTTATTCGTTTCACGAGTAATTTGGTGAAGCGAAAATTTAAGACGAGAGAATCCTTCACAAATCTTCTATAATATCCGCTAAGCGAAACTTCTCATCGGTAACACTTAGTTTTCAATTCACCCGCATCTTCAATCTTAGCGAGGTCCAACTCTTATACCCTTATTAGACCATGATGTCTAGAATGAAACCTCCTTTAGCCAAAAATCACATTTGCTAAGCTTAGCATACAACTTTTTCTCTCTCAAAGTCTGTAGAACTATTTTCAAATGTTGCTCATGCTCCTGCTAATCTATGGAATATACTAATATATCATCAATAAAGACCACGACAGACTGATCTAAATAGAATTGAAACACCACACATTCATCAAATCCATGAATGTTCTTAGATCGTTAGTCGACCCAGATAAGCATTATGAGAACTTATAATGGCCATATCGAGTTCTGAATGTTGTCTTCGGCACATTGACATCTTTCACTCTTAGCTGATAGTAGCTTGATCGCAAGTCTATCTTTGAGAAAACACCTGCCCCTTTTAACTGATCAAAGAGATCTTCAATTCTCGGCAATGGGTATTTGTTTTTCACTATCACCTTATTGATTTGCCGATAATCAATGCACATATGTAGGGTGCCATCTTTCTTTTTCACGAACAAAACAGGTGCACCCTAGGGAGAAACACTAGGTCGGATAAACCCTTTATCTAGAAGCTCTTGTAGTTGTATCTTTAGCTCTTTCAACTCAATTGGAGCCATCCTGTATGGTGCCCTAGAAGTAGGAGCTGTTCCCGGTAAAATCTCAATAGATAAATCCACTTCTCTTACAATTTGAATCTTAGGTAACTCTTCGAGGAACATCAGGAAAATCTTCCTAACGGAATATTTTTCCAATTCTATTTGACCTCTTTTAGAGTCAAGCACCAAAGCCAAAAAGACTTCACAACCTTTCCTCAATAATCGTCGGGCTTGCATAGTTGAAATTACATTTGACACAGCTCTAGATTGGATACCATGTACTGTTTCCTCTAACAGGTCAGAACATTTAAGCCTTACTGTTTTCTTATCACAATAAACTATAGCCCGATGTTTGGATAACCAAACCATTCCCAAAATTAAATCAAACTCATGAAAAGGCAAAGCAAGTAGATTAGTAGAAAACTCTCTATCATGAGTCATTAGGTGACAATTCTTATACACTCGGTTGACTCTGACACTATGTCCCAGGGGACTAGTAACAAGCATATCATATGGTAATTGCTCTACTAATGGCATTCTATCAAACACATGTTAAATTACGGATATACGAATGAGTAGAGCGGGATTTATCAAAGCATGCATCTCTCAATATCATAAGAGAAAAAATACGACAATCACTTCAAGAATCCACGTTCTCTGCGAACCTTCATAGCATAAGCTCGTGTTGGGTTGCATGAGGCATAGGACGATTCAAGCTGTCTACGACCCAGTTGCCTCCCGTCCCCATCTTTGAATCGGGCCACCTCGACCCCTACCTTGATCTTGAGTCGAAGGTGGTGCAATAGATCTCCCTCTGCCACTACCTTTCAAACTCCTATTATCCCCTGATTCTCGAGGATAATTCGCTATCAAGTGTTCAGTGTTTCCACATCTGAATTATCCCCCTGTCAAATGTCGTTTATGGCAATGAGGGCACTTTAGGACTTCTCCTTGTCCAGTTGAAACACCTCTACCAAAACTAGGTACCATTGTACTTCCCTGTCTTCTACCTCTTGTAGCTGAACCCTGTACTAACTCAGCTTGGGACTCTCTAGCTCTTTTACCCAAGGAGGAAGAAGCTCCTCTAGAAATCTTTCTCTACTGCTTGCCTCAGATTTCTCCACTTTCATTGCCGCTTGAACCAACTGATAGAAATTTACTTCTTTAGATCTTGTCATGGCGCGAATATCTTTATGGACTCATTTAGTCCATCCTCGAACTTCCTAGAAATGCCGCGGTGGGTGATTGAGTGCGTACTGCTAAGATGATGAATTCTTTCTACTTTATTTGATAAGTTCCTTTGCTTGATTAGGCTGCTTCCACTTGGTCTCCACAGCCACATATCGAGACATGTTGGCAGACTCTTGTACGAAAAAACTCCCATGGTATGGGATCTGGAAGCCTTTGGACTCCTCAATACTAGCTTCCACCAATCCTAAGCACTACCTTGCAATAGAGAAACTGCACATGTCACTCTTTGATTAAGAGAGCATCTCACCTCCTCCATTATTCTTTGCAGCTTTTCCAACCAGAATTCAAATTTATCGGACTCTTCCATGTTTGACCCATGGAATTCCTCAACTCCATGTCTTCTTACCATATCTATTGGGGTTTTCGGAGCTGTTAATCTCTCCAACACCCGAGCCATGTCTTGAGATATCCTCATCAAAGCTTCATTTGGTTAAAATTTTGGGGCATGACTCACTTCTGACATATTCAGAAGGATCCGAAGTAGACAACCCTTGATCTCTTGGGTTAACACTCTCAGCTGCTTCTTCAGTGGGATTTGGAGGACGATCCATCTATACAAAACACAAGGACATCCACATAAGTTAACACATCACTAAACACATGTTTTTCTGTCATATACTCTATTCTAGAGGCATTGCAACCTGGATCAGTGCCATAAACTGAGCCCCTGACCTTCGACACACGGTGTCAAGCGAAGTGTCATTTTTCTCTTTTTTTTCCTGTTCTTATAAACTTATAAACTTTAAGCTTGTTCATTCATATAATGTTAAACATTTAACTTGTAATATATTACGTAGCAGAGATCCTGAAATATATACAATCTTCATATATGGAAGTGTTCAACATTTACAATATTTACATTGCTTACAAAAAAACAAAAAACATATACATTAGACCAAATGGTCTTTCAGTGGGTACCTAGTGATGTGTTGACTTTGATTGCTGATGCGGATTGTCCTATCCTCTGGTTTCCTTTTCTGTATCTACACGGATGAAACACCCGTGTTAAGCTTTTAGCTTAGTGGGAATAATACTTGTGGACCACCCCTAATAAGGATCATCTCACTTTAGACACATGCATATACTTATGACAAATATAACATTTACATATACTTATCCATTTATCATATCTATTTTTTCATAACATGTTTCATTTCTTATTATATTTCATATACTTTTCGTGTCATCTTACACTTTACTTCTTGTTCTTGTAACCGTATACTATAATCACATAGCAGTTCTATACTTCTCATATCATGTCATATATTATATACACCTCATTTGTGCTATCTTATCGTTTTACTATAACTTTTTCATGCGTGCAAAACCTTAGAAGTGGATACGGGAAAAGCTATATGTCACCTGATGCAATCATTTATACGAGACGGTGATCTCTATCGTATGACGAATGGGGCTGCTATAATGATCTATCGACCAAATCCGGGGCTCGATCCAGTAGAACCCAGAGTGCCGCAAAGAATCGATCCCTATAAAAGATGCTGGCCTATCTATCCAACTCATCTCTGGCCATAAGCGTATAATCAAGTGATATGTTTTTTTTAATACCTAAAGAAAATAGAGTTCATAATATCAAGGGGAGGCTTTGCGAGATATATTATTACTATATAGTCAGCCTGAGGCGGTTCTTTTTAATTTTTTCATAACATGTTATTGCGATCATAAGATATGATGGAAGAAAGTTTATATTAATATGGCGTTGGCATCATTTGATTCAAATGTCCAAACATCTCCCATTCTCCTGTCTCTGTAGTCTTGGACAAAGGCAGAGACAGTCCTCACCCAATATAGCCCAATACACAGATACACATATAACACACATTAAGGTAAAGTTCAATCCTTATATGGAAGGGGTCACAATAACATCTATTTCTCATTCGAACTTCTCTAATTATAACCACAGGGAGGCCACGTGTCCAAATGATCCCTGCATCTCCCGACAATCCCAGTGAACTTAATATGGAATTGTGTTAAGTCTTATATTTGAAATTTTTGGAATGTTAGTAAAGACATAATTTGACCTATAGCCTTTCTTCATGTACCATTCTCCCAGATGTCTAGTTCTTCTGTACGTAAACTCTGAATCACTCATTTGGACCAAAGATAACCTCTCAAGTTATGATTTAAACCGATTTACTTCTCAGAGGGATGACACTTCGCGATCGAATCAGCCTCTTTACTGACAAATACCCTGAACTACTTATTCCAGCATGGGTAGTCCAAATCACATGTCCACAGCCCTCGTACTAACACCACCACTCATAAATAAATTCACAACTGGCGGAG
The DNA here is from genome assembly GCA_016808115.1 of Tetrastigma voinierianum. Lineage (NCBI taxonomy): Eukaryota > Viridiplantae > Streptophyta > Magnoliopsida > Vitales > Vitaceae > Tetrastigma > Tetrastigma voinierianum. The sequence goes on along the minus strand of JAEQBH010008492.1, from coordinate 75,641 downwards.
GTCAACAACCGAAAACCCGTCCAAACTGTGCAACAGATCAAAAAACAGTCAGACTCATGACGCCAAACATAAGAAACCATCCACTCACCCATGGTTCGTCTGCAACATCGGTAAAACCGGCCCAGTCCACCACAAGACACACTGAGCCAGCGGAAGATTTCAAAGAGCCTCGATGCTCGTTTTTCAGCCAGTCGATCACATCTATCTCATTGAACTATTCAATAAGAAGGGAATAAATATATGAATTAAAAGAAACGCCATATGCTAAATCAACATATCTTTGGTGTGTATCAGGCTCAATCTCCAAATGTCTTAAGTCCTTTCCAAGATAACTGGGCCATACAGGTTCTGGTCCAACACAATGAAAGAGTAGCTCAACACATGGATCAACGAGATAAGACGAACGAACAAGAGATACCGAGTCACTCTCAATACGCACGCGGCACGGCGGCCGCACAAAGGCACATGCTCGTCTCGTCATCCACCTCCCACGATGCTGGTCTCAATAAAAAAGGAACTGATCAGTCATTTGGAAAAACAGAAGATAAGGGCATAGCACGGAATACATAGCGTTTGCTTCTGATAAAGCCCAGTCCTTTCTTATCCGTTTATGTTGATTTAACTTCATAATTCGATCGGCGCGCGGAACCACTCGAGAACGCCATCATCGAGTCCCACGGCATCGGCCGGTCCCGCCGCCGACTTTGCGTTATCCGAGTCGTTTTCATCTCACACCGTCACGTCGATACGCCGAAAATCGAGATTCACCGAACGTCGTCATTTTCTTCGTCGTCGCTTCCGTCCCTTCGTCTTCAACTTCATTATTACAACAGAGAATCGCGAATAGTGCCATTTCAAAGCTATTCAAGTCACATTCCACCATGGCAATATTATGTCAAGAGTCCTGGCGTCCCCGATGCCAACAGGCGAATTGTGCAAGAAGTGGCGTGCATGGCAAAAGACCGCTGGTTATGCCGGCAGAAACATGCAAACAATCCGGGCGAACATATGAGTCGGTGGTAGAGTTTTGTGGACGGTTTCGGCGAGTTTCAAAGAAAATCAACACTTTCAGAGATACATATAGTAACTTGATATGATCCTGTACTTACTTAAAATTTTGAATGCATTTAAGGATCAGATGACTGCATCCCGTAACAAGAGCGCTTCACTGGTGACCAAATGGCAAAATGAGGCGGAAGTGCTGAATGACTGTTCCTTCTGACACGCAACCATAATGCCACCCGAAGTGGTGGCCGGACCGGTCCATGCAATGAGATTTTGCGGGAGCTGGCAAACATCACGATTTGCGGAGAGTTCCATGATCGCTTCAAGTTCGGCAGGGAACGACTCACTGTCGCCACTTCATTTAAAAGAGTCCATCAGCCCACGATAACTGGCAGATGGCAAAGGGCGCGAGCGAGTTCCGCCATGGACTCCTCACATCATCGCATTTCGTGAGCAGGTCACATAAAGGAGGTAGCCACCCCAGAGACTTTTCTTTAGTAGGCCCATATAGCTTTAAAGCACCTGACCAATGCTCTGATATCAAAATCTTGTTTACAAGACACCAGAGAGAGCTATGACTCCAAGTTTTGTAAGATATGCCAGGAATTGAGGTGACTCACCTATATAGTTTGTTGGAGCGACATCTCTTCATTTAATTTTAAGAGTAATTAATAGACTTCGTCGAGTGATTGAATATTCACTTATGCCTATTTAAAGAGCTTCTAGAAAAGAAACAATGTGCTGATAGTTGGGGAAGTGAAAGGAAATAATGGAACTCATTGATCAATCAAGGACCAAAGTGGAAAAGTGGGAAAATAAATCAGGCAGCAGGACTGAGCTACCCACGGGATAGACAAAGTCCCACGCCCAACCCAAGAATGACGATATCCACACAGATCCTTTCAAAGGTCCCTAAGAACAGCCCCCAAGAAGCCCAGACTGCAGCTGCTCAGGCTTCTGACTCCGGTGTCCCACTCCGGTCTCATGGCGCTTGGAGCTAGAGGAAGTCAAACCTTACATATGACTGATCAGTAGTCTCCTGTCTTGTCTGGTGAACTAAGGTCAGCCCTCCACTGCTCATCACAGCTGAAGCATAAAGGTCTATCCCACCATGCAGTGACTTCCATATCAACTTGAGTTTGTGGTCCTGTCTTGGTTTATGCAGTTATTTTACTTGAGAGTCCCTAGCCTGAGCTTTTTAGAATCTAGGAATAGAAAGCAGATCATTAGGCCTGGTGTTTGCAGGAGAAAACATATGATGGAGGCTGCGGAAGGCCGGAAGAAGTTTGTGGCAACAACATCTGACTGTAGTTTAGTCTTCGAATGGCTCTGTTGGATCAGCCCGGTGAGAGGAGCCAATGCTTCCAGCCATCATGACATGTGTCAACACAGGTGAACAAAGCAACATGTCCATCTTCCCCTGTTCAAGGTCCATAAAATAAGATAAATGATAAAAAATCCATTTTCCTGGAATCAATGGAATAGCGTATGAATACTCGAATAATGCCAGCCAACGAGATCCTATCGGAACTGGTGCACAAACACACAGAATGAAGTTAAAAGTGAGATTGAAAGCGTGAGAAGAACGCCGTGCGGTAGAGAATGGTGAGTCCGTAGCCGCACGCAGGCCAGAGAGTCAGAGTGAGCCGGCAATCGTGTTACTACAAATTAATAAGAACATCCATCGACAGTAAACTGCCGAAGATAGCAATAAAAAATTATCTAGCAGGCAGCTTCATCAGTGTCCGCTATGCTAAAAGGCGTCCCGAAGACGGCATCCCCGGTGCCGATCGCTCTGATCCATAACTGTGTGGGTAAACACCGTGAAAAGACAAACAGAGAAAATGGGAGATGGTAAGCTCGTTGTAAGAGAATCATGTCAAACTCTGATACTTCCCATACTTGCAGCCATTCGGGGCCAAATACATTGTTGTTCAAGGTGTATTGTATTGATCAGGTCGGTGCATTCTTAAGGAAATGTAAGGTTTTTAGGGGAGATACACAAATTCTAAAACCCATACGAGCCACATAATAAGGCCATCACTAATCCAAATTGAATGATCTCAGTACCCGGTAAACTAGGACTTCTGTAGAGAGAAAAAAATCTCTAAAATAAAGTGTATCCAAATTTGGACCCCACAACCTAGAAAATTCATCAAGGTGAAAGCTCTATTATCACTATGGCTCGCTTTTACACTAGCTGCAGCTCTGCACGCTTTAGTTATTTATTACAAGTCGAAGTTTTCACTCATCTAAATTAAGTGATTCAAATTTTTGGGTAAACTAGACTTCTAGGATAACAAAGTTTCCTGAAATAAGTGTATTCAAATTTGAACCCCATTAGACCCAGAAATTCGTCTAAAGGGAGCCTTGGTTTTGGGCAAATTCTGGTTTTGTGTTGAAAATAGAATAGTCTCAGATGTTTAGAACATATCCTGAGCTTCTGCTCTAATTGGATGTCCCACTCTCTGAATGAACAGATTTTATATAGAGGAACAATGGACCTTGAATATGGTTCATTTGTTGCTTAAAATTTTGAACAAAACATCTTTTCTTTCTCTTCTTCTTGCCTCATGTTTTCAACGTCCCAATATCCAGAGGCATCCCAACATGTCCATCCATATCCATCCATTTATTCACAAATATGTCTTAGCAAGAAATAACTGAGAACCAGGCAAAAGGGCCACAGAATATTATTCATAGACAAAGAATAACAGAAAAACATCATTTTGCCAATGAAACGATTCCGATTCGAAACAAAAATAACCAGTGCTGAACAGGTTCAAAAAACGGAGAATGGCGATCTGAGAAGAGAGAACCAAACGCGAGTCAGAAAAAGGCGTGGCGGCGGTGGAGCAGGGTCCGCCCGCTGTCCAGATATCCCTCCCCACTGTCACAAGATTGAAACAGCATTCCAAGAAACAACCGAACAAACCCACTTCACTCATGATCCATCTCTGATCCACAAAAAAAGCAACAGTCATTCGTCATATTCAAGTAAAGATAGATTAGATTGCCACACTCCCTAACTCCTCATTTTCAGCGGAGATAGCACGACACGACCGAGACTCTCAATTGCTTCGACGACAAGCCTTATTAGTCGTAAACAAATTATACAACAAAATTCTAATACTCACCATCTGTGGTTAGTTGTTCCATACACATATTCCCGAAGTCCCATTTGCATTGTGACATAAATAACTTTCAATACTATTATGCGTAAAACTTTACATTTACATTACAAAATCAAATCTCTGAAACTACACGTGCACTTAGCGTACGTTGCCGTCTCCGGGCGCGATGGGACACCATGGATGCCAAACTCTTTTCATCTACACCTTGCTTATGTGCCTTAGTGAAATGTAGAGACCACTCTCTGCTGGGTCTACATTTACGCATATTATATCATGTTAGCATAGTCGACTTATGATACAAAATTTCCTATAACGTAGCTTACGTATTACAATTCTTGTACGTAACTTTCATATCTCTCGTAGAGCAGTCATATGTTAAGCGATACCCGAGGGTAAATACGTAGAACATCGACTGATTTATGTGCTTACTTATTCGATTTCATATTCCTCTACATACGTATACAACATAAGGGCATTTGTCCGCATAGACCCCAATACCGAACGGTGAGAAGGGCACAATACAATAAATGGTCTCGGTTGTACGATATATAACATCGACAGAACGTTCGCCTATTATAATGGAGGCCAGAGATCACATAAGATAACTGACAAACCATCAGATCCTCTTCTCATCAAGAATATGGTCCAGCTCAACAGAGTTCTCGTCTTTCGGTTACTTCCAAACACACACCCGGACATAAAAGCAAACAACAAAGACGCAAGGTCATAGTAATAAAAACACCATAAAGATGGTAATGGCGATACAATCTAAACAGGGGTTACGTCCGCAAACACATCAACACTTACAGTAGAGATAACCAACACACTGGGTCTTCTCTGATCCCATCCATTTCTTTTCCGGTTTAACACGGCACGCGGCGCCGCGCGGCAACACAACAGCCGTCGTGGTAACGTTGATCTCCTCGTCCATGCTGGCAAGGTGAAGGCGTGCAGGCCCAGGTCCGCCCCCGTGCTGTTCATGGTGGACATGAGACAGTTCTTCTTTCATGCGCAAGAAATATTTTACGTGAAATATTTCATATAAGTCCGTTATTCTTATTTAAACGATATGTCAAAATTTGTTATCCTGAATATGAACGCAGTGAGTTGGTCATCATGGCAGAGGAAGTCTCCTCTCCCTCTGGTAAAATAAGGCTCATAGGGTCACATCTTGAATTACAAATAAGAAAACATTCATGGCAGCATCATCCTCAGTGTTCAACACTGGGCAGATCTCAAGATCTTTTTTTCAGAAACTGATCGAAAATGCTATGTCAACATGGTCTTCCACTAAGAACCAGAAAACACTCCACAGGTATCCGTTTTCTGAAAAGGGAAACAATAATTTATGTTCTTCAGGTGGAAGGTCCATGCCAGGTTTGAGGAAGGCAGGAAGAGTTACATGGCGCACTCAAACACCAATATCAGTAAGATATAAAGTCTTCTCCAAGACATTCCTCGGCAATCCGCCCAGGTATTATCCAAAGGGTGAGGAAAACGTCAGTCCTGGCGCGCCGATCCGAACATGGAACGGAAGAGGATGGTCAAACAGTCATCGGTCAACGATCAAATAACCGAACCTTCCGTTTCGTCATGCGTAGATACGACATCGCACAAATGGGCCATCCCGGTACTGAGGCAGGAAGACAGTAAAAACATGGCGCGAAAATAAACAAAGGGCGCTCGCCTCGCTCCAGGCATTCGCTCGGTCACTTTCGCCATGAATGAGTCGTTTCACGTCATCGATGAAACGCATAATCCACAAATTCCTTCCAGTCGTCATAGTGTGATCTCAAAGAACAGGTCACAATGAAAGGCATATGCCTTGCAGGTAAATGGCATCAAAGAGAGTCCGGCTGTAAATATGTTAGCTGGGAAGCCAAGTCCATACAAAGCCAACCTGTTCATGGAAGAACATCTCATGCCACTGAGTTCAAGAAACCAGAACGGCGGCGGCATCAACGATTGGCTACAGCCGGTGAGAAATTCACCAGTTCGTCCGGAACCCGCGAAAGACGTTAACGAACGACACAAACGATCCAGTCACGCGAACGATCCCACGAGGACCCGATCCACGATCCGCTCCACGATCAACTGCGACTTCGGCGAAGATCATACGTTAATTTGTCGATCAACGTGAAATGTCCAACTGTCTTCACCAGTATCGTCCTTCCTTCCCAACCACAACAACACAACTGGGCCTGTAGAAAAGAACCTTACGCAGGTGGGCCCTACGAGATCACTGATGGCCCAAAATAACCTCTGGGTGATACTTTCTTTGCAATGGCTCATTACTGTATCTATGGAACAAATCACATTATGCTAGTAAACTTTTTCAGATTTCACGTGCATGTGAGATGCATCACTCTTCCTTCCCTCTATAAAAATCTCTAACTCCTTTTCCCATGTGCTCACATGCACACATAAAGTACTTTCTTTAGTCGACTTTCCTTTAACTCATCTTTGTAAATGTAACCATGGATCTAAATATTTTCACAGCAAACATATATAGCAGTATATATATATATATATATATATATGTGTGTGTGTGTGTGTGTGTGTGTGTTCATAAACATTTCATATAATATGGAAACCATAATCATTCTCTAATTTTTTTCTCACCACAGTTTATAAAACTATGGAAACCATACTATTTCATATTTTCTCAAAATAATTTAAAAGTCAAGAAACTACAATTTTTTTTTTTTTTTTTCACATTTGAACATTTATAACACATAAATAAGAAACATATACATATTGGTAAATATTATTATATATATATATATATATATATAGCATATATATATATATTCATAACATGTACATATTTCCTCACCTTAAGTTGTTTAAGCCATTTTTCCTCCTTTAAAAACTTCCACTCTCCACCCTCAGGTTCCTTTGGTATCTTCCTCCTACAAGTCAAAGCATTATCCATAAAATCCATTAACATCCATACTCATGTGTTCAATCAACATTAACTATATTATACTGAGCAAATTCCTTTCTAAACATGTTAATCACTTCCAATTGATTAAAATCAATTGAACTCAACCTCTTTTTGTTCTCATATGATTTTCTTATGCAACCCATGGAAATACTCACATTTTACCCCATACAATAGCTCACACAACATGCCGAGGTCATGCAAAATCCTTTCAAATATTCACATTTGATATCTGGCAATTCCAGATTGATCTGGTAAACATAAATTTTTCTTTCTTTTCAGCTGCTACTTGATCATCACTCTAGGAATATGATGAATCTTGACTCACACGAGCTCATGGAGTCTAAGAACACCCAGTGGAGTTCGATCTAAGAAGTTATGGCCTTTTCATTCAAAACTGGTCAATTTACTCGTTATTCCGGAAATAGTAATGTTGATTTTCGCGGGTTTAATCCATAATTTGACACTTTTTCTTGTAATACTCATTTCGAGATATTCTGCTCTTCTCCAATTGGAATCACCCAAATCGATCACCTAAACTCAAGATATATCCTAAACAACGGATCACTTCTAAGCCAAATGTAACCAAAATCGTTCAACATTTCCTCGCATTACTGAGTCCAAATGGGTTAGAATTTGATTGACCTCCATTCGGGAGATATTCTATCAGTCTAGTTTATCCATCAATTTGAATCACCAATTTGACAGCGAGTTGATGGTCGGGTTATGGCCACAATACAATCATATGGAGTCTTAAAACATAACGTAAAACTCCACGCCTCAATCAATTCCACTTTGAATGCATTTTGAAGTCCAAATAAGTCTAATTGATAGACCACCCTCAAGCGAGATACATCGCCTAAGGCTTATCCGCAAATTTAATCACTTAATTTGATGAGCAGGATGGCCAAGCGCTATGGCCAAAATACAGTCACGAGGTCGGAGAAAAACTCGGGATTGTTATATTCTCCTGACACACACATACCCTTAGACGTAAATTAACCCGAAAGTAGAGAAAACCCTACCTCGTGGTGATTTCGCCAGACACCACATTTCTATGTGTTTCGTGAAACCCGAACCTGACCTTGGAAGAATCTTGTGATTCGTACCACGCCATGGCTCCTTGTTGCAGATCAACGGTATTTAACCTGTGATCCGATCGATTTAAATCCCGTGAACCGAAGAGAGAGAAAATTTTTTTTCTCTCTCTTCTCTTACTCTCTCTCTATTTGCCGTCGAGATCAAATGACAGCTTGGCCACATGCTGATCTTTCGGGTTATTTATAGCGTGACACGCACGCCCACGGTCACACTTCTTCAGTTTTCTTCGCTTCGCCTCCGAAAAAATTTATTTCGCCCCAGCCCCATCTTAAACTAAATTTTTAAATATTCACAATTTATGGGTTTTCTGGTGAAAATCCTTTCGAACCACTCCCACCCCGCCGTCATCCACTCGCGAAAACCGACGTCTCTAATCCAATTCGACCGTAACTAGAATTCGAGACTAATCTCAACTGGCAGGAAGTCCTGCTTCACCACATCCGAGATCTAAAAAAGCATTTTAGATTTTCTCGTGGCAAATTACTCGCTATTTTTCAGAAAATCGCATTTTTTTACTCCCTTAACATACTCTCAAGTTTAATCTATTTTAGCTTCTTTATTCTCAATACAGATTATTATGAACTTTTTTTTAATTTTCGTTTTTTGAAAATTACTATTATCTCATTTGACTGTTTAAGTCAAATACCTAACTCCGATCGAAAACGAAATTTATTAATATTCATGGAACCGTAAATTTAGGTTCTATCACCTGGAAGTAAGCATGCTAAGCCTGGGCGTGACATTCGTGCAGTAGTAAAAAGCTGGCTCGAGTCCGCCAAAGTAGAGCCTGCCTAGCGATGCCCCACGCCTAGGCGTGAACCTATGCCTAGGCGTGTGGGTGTGCTCGAGTGTCGTAAATGGCCGCGGCTACTTTTCACCGAATTCCTTTGAACCAACCATATACCATTTCAAAACAAAACCAAAACCAACTCAAACCAAAATACATGTATTGAAGAGTTGGGGGTTTTCCTAACCCAATTTAAACAAGGATGCTTCCAACAAAATTTCCAAACAAGCACATCCTTACCAAAAGTTCTAAATATGAGATAATCAAAGGCAAACACAAGTGATATCCTTGCACAAAAGTTTTCCAATACCTGGAATCCTCCTCTTTCTTTCTTTCTCCTTCTTCTTCTTCTCTCTCCTTTCTTTTCTTTCTTTCTCTCAAACACATGAACACCTCCATCCCACAAACATCAGGATCACCACATGCTTCTTTGTCCACCAGTTCAATATTCTTTAACGTGGATTGGAGTCTAAAGCCCTTGGCGGTCGAAACGAACGAAGACCCACACTGGTTCCAGCTTACGATCATGGGTGGGCGGGTATCTCGGGTCCACAGCAGGGTGGTTGTCGATCCGAGTGGAACATCATGTCCGGCGATCGATATTTCTCATACCGAAGTCGGCGCTTTTACTTTATACCGTGACCCATGTTCAATAGCTTCTTCTCCGCAGATCGAGATCGGAAACGAGTGGCAAAGAACATTGGTACGCAGAACACAAATCTGAGCAAGAGTTCCCACAAACAATCACACGTACGCCAACATATTCCTCATCCGAGTCTGATCTCGCGACAGCAACATGCGCACGATAACAAAAAACGCACAGTAAACGATTTAGAGAACACGGAGAATGGGAGACACCCGGTGACAGCGAAAAACTTTATACGCTGTAGCCGGTGAATTCGGGTGCCAAGATTTAACGGCGACAAAATATTGATAAATTGCTAAGGGCAAAATGATAAGAATATTTTAGAAAAACATAGATTAGGTTTTGAATGAGTTATCAGATGAAAGGCAGAAGTACATTGAATAACTAGTTTAGAATAAATAGAATGTATAGAAATGAATATATATATATATATATATGTATTGTATTACTGATCTCAATAGCGTTCAAAAGCAACAAGCATACAAAAAGCTCCATGATTTGTGTTAAAAATAAATGAGAAGAAAGAATCAGATAGAATCACTGGGCATGAAATAAAGCTTAGCGCGAAGTGTTTTTATCATCGCCTAGGTAATGAGAATGGTGTTCAAAAGCAAAGACCGGGGAAGGCGTAGTCATTATCAGCAGTCGCACTATAAAGCAAACTTCTATCATATGGTAAAGTGAAATGTCCTGATCGCTGATACTTTTGTATTAAACTATGTCAGAAAATCGAACTTGAAAATTTTTGTAAATTTTTTATATTTATAACCATTTATAATGCCGAGAATGTATAATGGCGGGAAATGGAGCACCAAGTATATACATATTGAATGAAAATGTGTATCAGAACAAAATGATGGGCCCCTTCAAGTTAACGTGGATGTATAATGATTTGATATGATAATTATCTCTTTACAAATGAGTATTTGAAATGTGTTTTAATATCGAGAAAAGGAATTGTATCGTGATCTAAAAGAGAGGACCCGCTGGTCCCTGATTCGATTTGCACTGGCTCCGCATCGGGGCACGAGCCTCATGAGACGAGGCCTGAGTGACAAACACGCCACGCACCCATTAGAGAGATGACGGATTGCCGCGCAGCAGATACGCGTCGCACATCCTCGGGTCGAGCCATGGGACTGAGGTAGTCATCTGACGTGTGTCTCTGATTCCCAGCAGAGTTGTGCCTGGCGCGGCGGTCATCCCCACCCGGTTGATGCCTCAAAGGATCCGCTTATCTCCATATCACGGCCAGCATAGGACAGCTTATCCACCCCAAAGATTCTTTGATGTAGATGAGGGGTCACTTTTTTAGAGCGAAGTGCGCGTGGGCTTCATCTTAGCACCGATCAGATCCTTCTTCTTTGGCATAACAAAGAAGGGAGTATATGTCTATTTGAAGCTTCCAATCTGCTATGATTCGACGTGTATCACTTACTTATAGTTAGTAGCAAGATTCAGTACGCTTTATATCAGAGAGTCGGAAAGCATTCATGCTCTTACATGCGGTATTAGCGCTTGTATTACAATCAAGAGTAGGTATTCATAACTTTATTTTATTACATGTATTACATTTATATACACAACACATCATTAGTTTGCTTACTTTTTGTTTATATTTATTCAACTTTTGGTCTCAGAGTAGAGTTCACGCTGGGTGACCTGATTTTCAGGCTTACCCATCAAACATTGCCCATTCTTCAATACATTTTCACTATATGATGACTTGCACACCGATGTTGTTCTATGGGAGACGAAATGCTGGGTCGTGAATTGAGCCGAGCTGCCAGCTCTTTTCATTAGAGAGCGAGGGTGGAGAGTACCTCGGTTACCACGCCATTTAGTGGATGAGTTTGCGGGTGGGGCTAGTGGGTATAGGATGTAACTTTGAAGGGTAAGAGACATGTTTGGTTCCAAAGGTTATAGGGCTTATTTGCGGTTTATTTATGATGGAATTAAAGTTTATAATGAAGGATTTTAGGTTTGGAAAGGTTCGGATTTGGTTTGATGCAAAACATCCTTATTTAGTGCTAGTTTGTGATTGGGTTTCTACTAGTTGAGTCAAATGTTAATCAGTTTTTCAGAGAAAATAGTGATGTTGGGAAGAATATAGTATAGTAAAGTCAAAGTATGGAAAAGTTTTGTAAGTGAATAATGAACAGCATTTGAAAAGCCACTGAAAATTGGTTATGAAAGAGAAAGAGAAGATGATGAGATAAGTAAGTGTAAGTTATAGAATGATATACAGATACTTCTTCACCCATGACCCACATCACGCCTTACTCCCCATCTCAAGTAAGAGAGGGGCTAGGCATGAGACCGACACCTACTGACACACAGGCCCATTGTAAATAAACAAACCATATGTTAAAAATATATAATGGCAAACTGTCATAGTAGGTGATTAGTTGTCTTATACATATTCATGAGTCCCATTTACTTGTACATAAATTACTTTCACTATTACAAATTTTTTTTTTACATTTACATTACAAAATAAAATGCGAAACCTACATCAGGTGGATTCCATGGGGACATGTCAAGGCCCCCGACTAATGAGGAATGCCATAGATGTCCTTCTTCGGCATTCCACGAATGAAACACCCTGTCGAGCTTATATTTTCATCGGGAAAATGAGATATGACCACTAAGTAGTGCTTCCTACATTTCATGAATACATATATATCATAAAGCATATGTCATATAGTTTTACGATACAAAAATTCTATAACATGAAGTTTTCATGTGTACATACTCCTTTAGAATGTAATCCTTTGTATATTCCTCGTAGAGTTCATAACACACATATATCATATATAGGGAGTACCCGATGGTACAATACAGAACAAAACAGACTGTTTTCTTATGCTTACTTCTTATCTCACATATCTCAGATTCTCATTTAATTTCATGTATCTTATTATTCGAGTATACAAATATATAAGTATTTGCCTTCACATGTATTTAATACCGAATGATAAGGACACAATACAATAGGTATAACCAAGGTATGGCGGCACGTCAACATCGGTCGTAGACGCAGGTTTTTACCCAATGCGCACAGGCGCGTTAGCACCAGCGTAGGCGCGTCAAGCACCCCATCGAGAACGCAAGGTTCGCCACATAACAAGGCATATAAGTCGTGAGCACTTTGGGCCAGAGTGTCAAGCATCGATCGTAGATGCCTATTCATCTCACTATTCCTGGCCTTCCAAGGCATATACAATTATATGTATTTCGTGAAACTCGCTTTTACTGGCCTTAATCACATTAGTAAAGAGGGCGTTAGTGACTTTGCATTTCACCGGAAGTAAAAGGGAAAAGCATGATATTTTGTACTTATACTGGTATTTTAACCCTTTATTATTCACTTGTTGTGGTTTCATTAATCCAACAATGAATAATTTTTAGAATTAACTACAGGAACCAAAACAGAGCTATTATAGGTGACGCCTTGGGGTGGCACTCCCACGCCTGTGGGTGGGTATCGAGAAACACGTACAAACATCCCATTCTCGCCTCACACCGTAAATTCTTCTAAACCACAACCATTCAAATAAAAACACGAGGTTAGGTTTTCCTAACTACATAGACAGAAGGAGGTTGGAAATTTTTAACCCAAACATGAATCTGAACCAAAGTTCCAAACTAGATGATTTCCAAACAAGTTCAAAAACCAACCACCATCAATTTCCAAACAAAAGGAGAGATGTGTTCCAAACCCGGATTCTTCTCTTCTTCTTTCCTTCTTCTTCTTCTTCTCTTCTTCTTCTTTTTTTCTCCCCACCGACCAAGTTCTGCATCCTCAGCCAAATGGGGATTTTTCTAAGGCAAATGTTCGGGCCTCAATTTTCTCTCTTTTTTTGCCATTCGTCCTTTTATTCCATTCTATTTGCAATCTAACTTTGTCATTTTTTACTTTAACATATAATCCTTTTTCATCTTATGACCCTTGTTTTAAATTGGTAAATTACTAATTTTACCCTCCTCCTGGACCCTCCTTAGATCAATTCAGTTTTGCTTATATTTTATTATTTCATTTTGCTTAATAAAATAGGTGATTTATTTCTCTTTATTATACCCTAAACATGTAATAAAACGTTAGGGTATAATTTGGTGTGTCATAGAATCCACCAAAAGATAAGAAGCCACGAATTCACCACTCAAGGGAATCCACCTAAGAGACAAGAGAACAAGAGATATATTTCGCCACCCAAAGAATCCATCAAGGGATAAGAAGTAATGAACTAGCTACTTAAGGGAATCTACCCAAGAGATAAGAGAACAAGAGAGAGCTCTTAAAAAGAGAAATTTGAAAATATTATTAAACTTGAATTGATTCTCAAAAGGCTACATTAGGGGGGTATATATAGGTCTCATACTTTCTAAATCAAATAAAAAAACTTTTACTTTGACTTGAAAAACAAAAACTTTCTAATTTAAATAAAGCAACTCCTAAAAGAAATAGCAACACCTACTTCGACTAGGAAACCAATCTTTCTAAATTAAATAAAACAACCACTAGTTTGACTTTGAGAACAAATATTTTTAAAATAAAACAACTCCAAATTAAAATAGTAACAAGGATCAAAATACTTGTATTTAGAAACATATTTGGTGTATCCAATGTTTCACAACCTCCCAAACCTGAATTTTCCATAATTAAGATTGAATTCTCAATATATGTTGTAGAAGCTCCTGCATTAATCCCCCATAGTTGGGAAAAAAGAATTGCCCTGAAGCCTTCACCATGATATGACCTAAAATCCTTGACATTAACAGTAAGATATCGAATACACCCAACCTTAAAGCATTATTCCGATCTTAATAATCTTGGAAGGACCATCTACTCTTGTGCACAACTTGGAACACCTCTGTATCATAAACCTCTCTTTTCTCATGTGTAACCAAATCCATCCTCCATGGTCAAATACCAACCTATGATAACCTTCATTTGCTTATTTTTCATATTGCTCTGCTCTTTGCCTAATGTTGAATCTTACTTCCTTATGAATAAAAAGATTGTTGAAAACTTGGCAATCAAAACACATTATCAAATATCCATCTTTTTCATGCACCAACATAGTGGGAACCCAATAAGAACCTTCACTCACTAGAACAAGCCCTCGGTCAAGCAAATCATCAACTTGTGTTTTAAGCTCTTCATGCTCCTTAGGGCTCATTATAGAGGCTAGCTTATTAGGAAAACCAAACCCGTACGGAGGTCTATTTCAAGATGGACGTGTGTCACGCCTGATCCCCGATCCAACCGTAGAACGATTCGAACCTGAGTCCCGGCGCAGATTCATATCAGACCTCATTGGATCTCAGGTTTTATCGTGCTTGAACTGTATTCCAGGGTATACAAATAATTTATGTAATACCAAAATCATTTACATATAAAAGAATTGTTGAACACCGGGAATGCTGGCTCCATCCAAATCTAATACACATATACCGAGTCCCATTTACTTATACAAACCCTTATACGTATACATGTCTAATACAAACATCAGAGATTGTGGAAGCAGTGCGGCGAGCACCTATCACCGAGCCGGGCTCCGCCTCGCTGACGGGATGTCCCGCCCTTTATCCTTGTCTTCGTCTCGTACCTACACTGATTGAATACTGTCCTAAGCTTTACGCTTAGTGGGAACATAAGCAATGACAACCACTAATGGTGACCACAAGCTTATACATATGCATTTCCTCATATATCTATACATATTCATATAACTTTTTATTACTTATCATTTTTACATTCCTATTGCATGTCAATCTTTTCCGCTACATGCTCTCTTTCTTCGCATATCTCCTATCTATACTTTATCAGATTCTCGTGCTTTGTCATTTTACTTATCTCTATCGCTCTTAGCACTCCTATGCATTTTCATCATGTGTTCATAGTATGTTCCATATATTCTATTTGAATATCATATATTCATGATCATATATTTCTATTCTAGTACTTAATATTTGATCTATTATCTTTCTAATGGTTCATATTACATATCCTATTCTGTGCATGTCATATTCTTATACATATATTACTTTCATGGTTATATACTGATTGGGTATAAAAAATAAGGCTCACAGGCCCATTAGCCAGGCCCAAGAAAGAGACTAGCCCAACGAAACATTCAGCCCGGGGCCGCTGCACCCCAAAGGAGAAGTATGCCCATTGCAAAGATTCAAGCCCTTTCTGCAAGCCCCTGCACGAGTGATCCAACCCGTCACCAGCACGATTACTGGAAGCCTCCTGCCAGGTACGTAAAAATAGAATAACTTGATAATATGTTATTCTCACAGAATCAAATCGATCCCCATAAGGAAGGAAGATTATCCCAAATAAATCGCTTCTTCTATATCCTTACCAACCGATAATCGAGCATTAACAAAAATACCCCATCCAATGGGAACGAATCATAGTCACCATCCAACCGGTCAACATCTACTATAAATACAAAAGTGCCACCCACTGCGAAAGGGGTAATGCAAGAATCCACCAATATCAATACGCACATATATGCAACACATTCATCGCATACTCCATCTTTTCCGTGAAGAAAACCGACTTAGCACCTGAGCGCCACTGGCGGCCCCGCCACCCCTTCTTTGCTATAGCCGATCCTACTTCAGCCTGCACGATCCCAAGCCCGTAATCTAACCCATCAGCCATCCAGGTCCGGCCCAACGACCCCTACACGCTCCAAATTTCAGCCCGGCTTGAAAAGCATCACCATTGGCGCCGCCCGTGGGAACGATGCCTTGATAAAGTATAACCTGATTCGCCATCGCGATGGTATCGACTGAACACAAGGTGAGCAACGCTTTAATCCTCCAAGGATGTAAGACCAACCAGCAACGGCAGATAGGGCCGACCTTGCCGCCAAGAAATAATGCAGCCGACACTGACGAGGTGGTGCACTCCGCCTCACCAATCGTCCGTCTAATAGAAGAGTTAGAACAACCCACGTACGTGATGCGACGACTGCGGAGACGCGATTGCACTCAGAAGGCCATGACATTCCCCCTCATGAAGGACAACACAACATTGGCACTCCTCGTGGAGCCGAAGCAGAAGCAGAATCCAGCCGAGCCCGGGGGCACGGACCACATCTAGCCCCTGGAGGGGAAGGCAATGAAGCAACATTCTCGAGAAAGACTGAACGAAGAACCGGCGCCACCCTCACCGAGCAGAGAAACAACTCGGAACAGAGGTTCAAGAGCCTCCAACAAGAGCTCAGCCGTGTAAGGGAGGTAGTAAGAGGACGCGCTCCTGACACTATGGATACTTTGGTACAACAAACTGAGTCACCCTACACAGCCGAGGTACTCCACTTCCCCCTTCCAACCAAGTTCAGAATGCCACAGGTGGAAGCATTCGATGACACCAGAGATCCCGTCGATCATCTCAACACTTACAAAAACCAAATGGAACTGCATGGGGCTAAGATCCGGCATGGCGCAGCTTTATCACCCTAAAAGGCCCCGCTTGGCATGGTTCAATAGACTTCCACCGCCGTCAATCTCCTCATTCGCAGAGCTATCCATCGTATCTGCCTCTCACTTCATCGGGGTCGACGCATGCACTAAGTTATCATCTACTCGACTCATCAAGAAGGGCTCGCAAGAAAGCCTGAGGTCTTATGTCCAACATTCAATGCCGTGTCTCTCGCGCTGCATATACCCGACGAAGTTCGACGAACATCGTACTATTGCTTGTTTAGGATTCAATCTGAAGACTCGATGTTTTTCATCTCCAAAAATCCCCCAAACAAGCATGCTGGTCGTAGGTGCTCGCAAAAAGAAGAGAAGTATATTAATCTGAAGAAGCCCTCATATGCAAGAAAGAGAGCTCTTCCACTCATAAAGAAAAAAGTGGGACAGACAAATGACAGGACGAAGCCCCAAAACAAAGCGACTGTGAAGACTCCAAAGAAATGGAGAACGATCCCCCAAAAAAGGCGTGGAACCTCGTGAGATCGGTCTCGATCCACCGCAATCCGAAAGACGACGGGGTTATTCTACTCAGCTGCTTTCACCCCCTTTAACAAATTTCTCATGATCATAAAATTCTCAAGGGCACGAACGAATAGCTTTTCGAGGTGGCTAACTCAAATGTGAAGTCGACCTCGCACCAAGAGACAACTCTAAGTACTGCGAGTTCCATAGGGACTACGGACACCGCACGGACGACTGCATACAACTCAAGAGAGAAATAGAGTACTTAATACTTCGGCCATGGTACCTCCTTAACGCCCATATCCCCCAAAATCAAAGCCGAACTGCGCCCCGCCTCAAGAACCACACCACCCTGGGCCGCATCGACGACTCAAAGACTAACAACAACCCCTAGGTGAAATCCAGGTAATCTTAGGAGGATTCGCAGGAGGAGGGGAATCCAGCTCAGCTCGAAGGCCCATCTAATAGCAAAGATCGTCGATAGGAGATACGGAAATCCGCTGTCTAAACTACCACTACCGACACATCCATCACATTCTCTCGACTCGCACTGAGGGATGCCAACATCCCTCATGACGCACTCCACCGGTAGTTCGTGCAGTTGTGGCCAACAAAATAGTTCATCGGGTCCTAATTGACAATGGGAGTTCAGCCGATATCATCTTCGCGTCAGCCTTTGATAAAATGGGCATCGGAAGGGAGAAACTAGAACCCGTCAACACCCATCTGCGGGGGTTCTCTGGGGAAAAGGTATTACCTCTAGGCTCAATACAATTGGTACTCACCTTGGGAGATCCCCATGCCAGGCGACAACTACGGCAAGATTCCTCGTCAGAAACTCATTCGCTTATAACATGTTGGCCGTAGACCCTCTCAATGCACAAAAGCCATCCCTTCCGCATATCACATGATGATCAAATTCCCTACCATAAACGGAGTAGGAATGGTTCGAGGAGATCAACAAGTGGCTAGGGAATGTTACCAAAGCATCCATGGAAGCAAAACGGCCGATAACATATACTGGATTGAAGCTCTGGACATGTGTGACGAGGTACTCACCCCACCTCGAGCCCTCGAAGAAATCACCACCGAACCTGCACCGGCCGATCGACGACTCCCAACACCCGCCTATATCGGCTCTAAGTTACCGAAACCTCAAAAACCTCCCATCCATTTTTAAGACAAAAACAAAGACGCCTTTCGCATGGAAGCAGCAGACATGGAGGAATTGATCCCACGGTCACCACGCCGAACGTCACCCATCTTGCCAATCAAACAAAGAGGAGGGAGCTTCGCACCAGAAAGACAAAAAGCCATCAACGAGGAAGTCAGCAAACTCCTACAAGCAGGAGCGATCAGGGAGGTAGAATACCCTGAATGGCTAGCCAACATCGTACTCGTCAAAAAGGCAAACGACAAATGGCGACTCTACATCGACTTCACTGACATTAACAAAGCATGCCCAAAGGGACAAGCTCTCCGCGCGAATCGACCTCATCGTGAGATGCCACCGCGGGCCATGAACTCCTCGCTTTATGGATGCCTCCGGCCACAACCGCATCAAGATGGACCCAGTACCAAGAAAAGACTTCGTCGTCATCAAGCAGGGAACCTTATTTCGCTTCGTGTGATCGCTCGCTCAAAACGAATACGTGATCGTGAGGTCGGCCAGATTGGATGTTCCGGTGGGCGTAGATAGTACAACCATGGAAGTGTACATAGATGACATGGTAAAGTCCACCACAACTGAGCTCCACATAGTTCATCATCCTACATGCCTGCATCTTGAGAAATTATAACATGAAATTGAATCCAAATTAAGTGTGCCTTGAGTTCAGCCTTTAAAATTCCTGGGTTTCATAGTCAACCACCGAGGAATTGAAGCAAATCCAGATAAGATAAAGGTTGTACTCGACATGCCTTCGCCATCAAGTATAAAGGAAGTTCAGCACCTGACACGAAGGATTGATGCCTTAAGCCAATTCGTATCCAGGGCAAGTGATAAATGCCAACCTTTCTTCCAAGTCCTGAAGAAGGCATTTCAATGGGATACGAGGTGCGAGGAAGCATTTTCAGCTTTGAAAACATATTTGAGCTCCCCTCCCATTCTAGTAAGTTCTATTGAAGGGGAGCTCCTCACCCTATACTTGGTCCGATCGACTTCGACCGTTGTTGTCCTCACAGAGACAAAGAGAGAGTACAACATCCAACTTTACTATCAAGAATTGCTTTGAGAGGAGCCGGAGGAGAGAGGTACCCAAAGATGGAAAAACTAATCTTGGCATTAGTAACCGCAGCCTGAAACTTCGCCCTTACTCCGTGCTCACACCATAGAAGTTCCAACCAATACCCGATGAAGCAGCAGCCATAAAACCGAAGTCTCCTGGTTATCACAGGCTGGGCCATAGAAATGGTAATTCGACATCGATACGTCGAAACCGGCAATAAAAGGGCAGGTCTTAGCCGACTTCGTCTTGGAATTCACCTCGGCGGAACCTGCTCATAACGCTTAAGCAATGAATGACCTCCCCATCTGGAAACTCTCTGTAGATGGAGCCTCAAATGCGCAAGGGAGCCGGCAGCCCAATCTCGACCTCTCCGTAAGGAACACATCGAAAGTACACACTCAGATTCGGATTCCAGGCCTCCAACAACGAGGCCGAGTATGAGGCCATCATAGCAGGCCTCAACCTCGCTCATTCATTGGAAATTGACCAGCTAGAGGTCTGCAGCGACTCCCAGCTGGTGGTAAGACAAATAGAAGACACCTACGAGGCTAAAAGTGGAAGGATGATCCTATATCTCCAAAAGGTACGAGATTTATTAAAAAAATTCATGCAGGTGTTCAGTCGACATGTCCCCGCAGCAGAACCCGGTCGACGCCCTTGGCAAAGTTAGCAATGCCTTACACCTAAGACCCTCGCCAGGTCGACACTTGTCGAATACCCGGGCAGAGCCCTTTATCGACTTCCGCGACTGAGGTCGCCTGGTGCCGAGTCCGAGCCAAGCCGGACGGACCCCATTCGGGATTATATATCGCACGACGCCTAAATTCGACGACCCGAAAGAAGCAAATAAAATAAGGGACGAGGTCCGCTGTGTCTTCACCAATCATAAGGGAAGCTTCATACAAGCCAGGTTTCTCTCACACCTATCCTTATGCATCGCTGGAAAACATCGAATAATGCAAGGCAGAAGTACACAGGTATATGCGGAAATCATATCGGAGCCGAAGCACCGCGTGAAAGGTTCCTCGAGACAAGGATACTACCGCCTACAAATACTCAAAGACGAACCGAATGAAGTTAAGAAATGCAAGATCTCAGAGCACGCCAAGATCTCACGCTCCCATCAAAGCCCCCTCGACGTCAATCACAAGCCCCGCCCTTCCACAATGGGGGTTTTGAAGATACCGGGACCTCTGCCCATCGGGAAAGGTTGTAAGTTCATCATCGTTTAGTAGATTATTTACCAAGTGGGCCGAGGCCAGCCTTTAGCCACAATCACAATTAAGATACACACTTCAGTGGCGAAAGCACATACGTGTTTGGTATCCCAAGAGCCTCGGGGTGTCGGATAAGTGGAAAACAATTTGACAAACTCCAATTGTAGATTTCCGTGCCGAGCTCGAATTAAGAATATTAATTGCCTCCCAAAGACATCCACACCCAACTGGACAAAATAAGTCACCATCGAACCTTAAGGCCAAGACCAAATTGGAAGATCTTAAGGGAAAGCGTAGAATACCTCCCGAAGTGCTATGGGCTTACTGTGATAAACACAGAATCAGCAACCCGCTGTTCCCATTCACCCTGTAGCCTTTGGCACCGGCAAAGAGCCCCCGCCGAGATCGAATTAAAGTCCCCAAGGATCGAGTCAAGCAAAGTAGCGGCACAAATGAAGAGGCTCTCCGTCTAAATTTGGACTCTTGAATGAAAACAAACGTGAGCAGGTTCTAAAGCTTACGGTAAGACTACCAAAGGAAGATGATGCAGGTACTACAAATCCAAAAGTCGACTTAAACTACATGCCTGGGTGATTTGGTCTTAAAAAGCTATTACCAAGAAGGAAGAATCCAAAGATGATGGAAATTTGGGCCCTAACCTGAAGGCCCCTATATCATACCTCAGCCACGTACTCGTGCAATTACGAGCGCCTAAACAGGAGGGGAAAATTTTACAAAGATGCCCGAATGCGTATCATCTTAAACGTTTTTATCAGTAGACCTTGGTTTGTAATCTTAAATGGAGATTTATCAATTTTAAGTTAACGATTCGACCATTTACTGGTTATTTTGTTAAGAAGTCACAAGCAACTCAGACGTATAATGCTCAGAAAAATTACATGCAATAGAATGAGAAAGCTTATAGACATAAAAGGAAAAGTCTCTCTTTATTCCAATCAGATTACATTCAGTTACATAATAAGCTGTGTCATCGACATAACTGGAAGCACTCAAGATAAGCAGCTCCCTAAAAAAACTCGTGAAGAAAAAGGAAAAGAAAATGGGAGAAGACTAGAAAGGTGGAAAAGAGGAGAAGAAGAAAAAAGGGATGGAAGGAGTTTGTGCGAAGGAAACAAAAAGGGGAGAAATGATGTGGAAAAAAGATGAAAAAGAAGGAGAAGGAGAAGAAAAAGTTTAAGAGTGGAGAGAATGTAAAATGGAGTAAGGAGACACAAGAAATGCGCTTCTGCCTTCCAGCACATTCCCAAGACGGCTGTGGAATAACATGACCCATAAAGGGAGACTAGGGAAAAACACAACCCCACAAGGTAAGTCCAACAGACCGAATCGAATCTTCAGTGGATCCCCAAATAAAAACGACCGCACTCGACGCCCATCCCCGGCCGGCAGCATTCCCGCCACGCACCGTGTAAGAGCACGTAATATCCAAAGTATAAACCCATAGCAAGTGGCTTCGCCTATGTATACAGGGTGTCAAAGCACTCAAAAAGTCGCGCACAAACGCTTCAAATTTCCATAACCGCATTAAACGCCCACACCTTTCCAAGAAAAATCATAAGTTAAATTCCCCGCCACACGCACACCTCATTTTGACGAAGCCTACCTACTCTACACAGTCACGCCACCCGAGAGTCGACGCCAGCGCTATATCGCCATTCTCGCCACGTCGCCGGATCCCAAAGAACTCACTTTGACGAGTCTGCCTACTCGCACAGTCACGCTACTCCGAGGAGTCGATCGCTGCGCCATATCGCTAATTTCTTACTAATACCGAGCCCGGAAGAGCTCACTTTGACGACCGCTCCACTCGCACAGGTCACGCCACCCGAGGAGTCGATCACCAGTTACATCACACTCCTACCACGAGCCCGGCCCCGCCAGAAATTACTTCGACGAGTTCGCCCACTCGAGACAGTCACGCCACCTCGAGGAGTCGATCACCAGCTATATCGCCACTCGGCCACGCCTGAGCCCAAGAACCACTTCGACGAAATCATCTACTCGCGACAGTCACGCCACCGAGGAGTCGATCGCCAAAGCATATCGCCACTCCCACACAACACCGAGCCCAAGAAATTTCACTTCGACGGGTCTGCCTACTCCGCACAAAGTCACGCCACTCCGAGGGAGTCGATTAGCTCAGTTATATCGCACTCCCCGCCATGCTACCGAGCCTGAAGAACACTTCGACGAAGTTCGTCTACTCCGCACAAGGCCACGCCACCCGAGGAGTCGATCACCTCAGCGCATCGCCACTCCGCCGACCACAACGCCGGAGCCCAAAGAACCTCACTTTGACGAGTTCTTCTACTCGCACAGTCACGCCACCCCGAGGAGTCGATCGCCTCAGCTATATTGCCACTGGCCACGCCCGAGAGCCCAAGAACACATCGACCTGACCAACCATTCCACGCAGCCATGCGTACCCCAGAACCGGGCCCGACTCAGCAAATCATCCGACCTGAGCCCAACAGCTCACATTGATCGGCCTCAACCATCCTACACAGCCATGCAGCCCCAGGAACCGCCTCTCACCAGTGGGATCCGACCTGAGCCCAAAGAAATACATTGACGAGCGCTCAACTATTCTATGCAGTGCCATGCAGCCTAGAATCAGCCTTCGATCTAAGAACATCCCGACGGAGCCCGAAGAGCTCACATTGACGGGCTCAACCATTCCCACACAGCCATGCGCACTTAGAATCGCCTTTGACTCAGTAAATCACCGACGGCTCAAAGAATTACATCGACGGCTCAACCATTCTACATAGGCCATGCAAATTAGGAACCGCCTTTGACTGGCGAAACCCACCGATTTTTGAACCCAAGAGGGGCTCACACGACGAGCCTGGAACCACTCTCCACAGCCATGCCCCTAAGAGGTACTCAGCCCCAGCCAGCGGCCTGTGAGTCGCCCGCCTCAAGCATGCAGCCCACTGGAGCCTGGGCCCGCCGGCCAAGGGCTCAAATTACCCGATTCAGCCACGTGAACCCATGAATCAACCTAACTCGACGCTCAATTCAAGCCATTCGATTCATGCAGAACGTCGCGAAGAGCACAAGTAGAGGCGAAAGAAGTAAAGAGGAAAAATGAGTATTCATTAAGGACAAGGCAACGTATGTCTTGGGTCCCAGTCCCAACCAAAATACATAAAAAAAAAAAAAAAAAAAAAGTAAAAGCATGGGGTGCCGACGTCGGCAGCGAAGATGTGCACAGTGGAGATCAAGCATCAGAAGGAGAAGCGGACGGTGAAGAAGGGGAATGGGCCTCAGCAAGGGTGCCCGGTTCTTCAGGATAATCAGCAGAGAAGGACCCCTCATCCTCCTCATCGCTGGGAAGGTCAAAGTTGAAATCTAGGGCCGAATAGTATCGACAAATTCTCTTCCAAAGGCAATCCACCCGTAAAACCCATTGATTAGATGCCCCGGCCCTCGGTCTTCCAATAACTTCACCTGCTGGAGCCACCAAAGTTATTTGTCGCATGAAGATCCCCTTAACGCAAACTCGTGGCACTCCCCACGCGCTCCACCGAAATGATCGCTCAAGCAAATTTCGCTGACGAGCCTGGCCCAACAAATAGCCGCCTTATCACGCGCAGATCGTCTCCTTGGACGCACGCAGCTCTTCCTTAGATTCTCGAAGCTCACCTTGGGATGTGAGAAGCTCATCCCTAACCATCTGAAGATCATACTAGGCAGATCAAGCAGCCTCTCATTCCTAGCCTCCATCAAGTCGTTCCACAAGAACCCTCGTAAATCATCCCGAGCCTCTCAAGCTCGCCCACCACCCCTCGTTGTCTGGGTCTGCCTTCCCTACCCTAGGCTCGAAAGCACGGGTCAAGTGGTGTGTGTTTCAACGATTTGAGCTTTCACCGCTTCCTCGTCATATCGCCGTGACCCGACCAGAGTCACCGCTCGGATGTGAGGGAAACCACCCTCGCCTTATAAGCCCGAGCCGCTTTAGAATGGCCCTCGTTTAGTTTGGCCTTTCTGGCCAAACCCTTCAAATGAGTAGCCACTTCGCACACCCAAAGATAGAATCAACATCTAATGCAAGATCGAAACCCAACTAAAATGGAATCAAATATGACAAGGTACGGGAACTTACGGAGGCGACCCCCTGGAGAGATAGGGTCAAAGCCTCATCAACGGGCAGCGCAACCGACCTCTTGAGATCAGAATCCTTAAGAATGGACGAGACTGCGCCTGCCGCGAGTTCGGCATTGTGAAGTAAAGAGCCCCCGTCACCGCCAATTTTGGATTCCCCGATCTTCTCCGCCTTCCGCCCTCTCGAGAAGGTGACCCAACCTCTCATCACGGATCCCCAGACAATACGCGCGACCGCCTAACGAGCCGGGCTTCAACGGCTCCCACTCCGGTGGACCTTCGCCTCCGCAGCTGGTAAACCGGAATGGGACCGCGAACTCAAGACTATAGGAGTCTTAACCAGAGGCGACTGCACCTGTTCCGGTTTATGGACACGAGTAGATGGGGAAGATGAAGATGCCCCCAACTTCGGAACTTTGGCCAAAGCCGGCCCATCTTTTCTAAACTGAGTCCTCGAGGTTTTCGCTTCCCGGGCCTCCGGCTTTCGAGACACCATTCCAACTGAGCTACCGCCTCCCTAGTAGGTTTGGCAATGAGGGTCCAACAGAGGGACTTTTATAATGGAAGGAGGTGAAGGTCTGTGAAAGCAAGAGCGAGTGCACTTTCAACTCAAGGACCCGTGTGAACATCCGACTTGATCGCCCGCAGAAGGACGAGAAGGACATTCACCCAACGCCAACGCTTACGGTGTTATCTTCTGCCGCTAAGATCAATCCGAAAGCACCTAAGAAACATAGACAAGCATTAATCGTAGATACCCAAAGTGATTCACGCAGACAAGTTTTAACCAAAAATAGAACGAACACTCACGAAGATTCTCAGGGGTGGTCCAAGCAACCGGAACGCCCAGGGTGTCGTCTTTGTCGAGAGGGTCATATTCCCAATTACGGCCGCTAACGAAGAAGTAGCGTCCCTTCCACAGCCTGTGGGAGGAGGGAAGATCTGAATCTGCAGGAGCGCCTGTAACGCCCAGGGAAGAAGAAAGCCCTGATGTCTCCTTCAAGCAAAAAGGTAAAGAGCAGTATTATGCTAGGGACACCGAGCCCCTTGTCCCTAAAGAAAACCAACAAACCAACCAAGATACCAAAAACCATTGGGCGCGAGTTGAGAAGGACATACATTGAAGTGCTGCAAAACCCCTTTTATGAAGGGATGCAGAGGGAAACGAAGACCGTTATATAAGGCCACTTCGAAGAAGCACACCATCCTTGGCACAGAGACCACATAGAGGGTCAAAACGTCAGGGGACCACACCCGAACGCCTCGAAGGGAGGCCGAGCAACGCCCGCAAAGTGCGGCCTCATATGAAGGACCGACCTTGCTAGGGTCCCATGCTTAAAGTATGTCGAACGTAAGTGTGCATCTTAGGTATTCCGACCTGTATTTAATCAAATTCATTTTTTCCCTTACCCTTGTCCAAGGGAAAGAGGAGGCACCTCCTCAGCATCTCGGGGTTCAACCCTACGAGCAACCGAAGACACACCGCCGGGCCATCCGTAACTGAAGAATACCAAGAGTCACCATCGATACGCAGAGAAGAAGAACTTAATTCACCATGATGAAAATAAATGATGGAAAATAAAATTCGACCAACCTGTCCCCTAGCGCCTCGTCGACGCCTCGAAAGACCAAGAAGACAAAGACGAGTGGACCCAAATACAAATTGGGTGCCGGGCTATCCTAAGAAAGACACCGAGAAAGACTCGCACAAAAGGGCCCGCACTTTAAGACTAAGATAGGTTATCCGAACTCGCTATAAAGGCAGTTAAAAGGTCCCGAGTGAGGCATTGCACGTAGAGGATGTTTGCGAAAGAAACAAAAGGAAACTGAAAGGAGTGGGAGAAATGAGCACGAAAACCGAAGAGTCATCATTATCATAAGACAAATGACGGCGACCGTACCCCTAACTAATCCGTACTCGAGCAGCCACGTGGAAATCGTGACCAAGCAAGACACGCTATGCCCCTCGCCCCACGCACGTCGATACAAGGGCCGGGGCAACCGATAGGGTACAAAATAAGGCTCACAGCCCATTAGCCGTGCCCAAGAAAGACCAAATTTCAATGAAACATTCAGCCCGGGCCGCTTAAACCCCAAAGGTAAAGCATATGCCTCATCAAAGATTCAAGCCTTTCTGCCATCCTGCATCGAGGATCCAACCCGTCGTCTAAAGACCGATTATGGGAAGTCTCCCATAGGTACAGAAAATAGAATAATCCCTGATAATATGTTATTCTGCAAATCAAATCGGATCCCCCAATAAGGAAGGAAGATTATCCCAAATAAACTGCTCTTTCTATATCCTTTACCAAATCAGATACCGATAATAACAAAAAATATCTCATCCAATGGAACGAATCATAGCCGCCAATCCAACCGGGTTGAACATCTACTATAAATACAAGGCCACCCCATCGGTGAAAGGTACGCAAGAACTAACGCCAATACTGATACGCACATATATGCAACATTCGCCTCTGGGTTACCCATCTTTTCTCCTCGTGAAGAAACTGACTTAGGTATTTGAGCGCGACGCGGCTTCTCCTCGCCGACCCCCTTCTTCTTTCTTGTTTTTGCGCCATCCTACTTCAAACTTTGACATCCTCGGGGCTTCCCGCAATACCGCTATTATGTACCGCTTTCACTTATCGTTATCATGTAATCGCTCATGTAATCGTGGTTCATGTAATTAATTTCATATACCGTATTTATGTACTCGCTTCGTGCAATCGCTCATGTACTATTTTCATATACCGCTTTCCCAAGTATACTTTCATATTTACTTTTCTTTCATGCATGTAAATACCAAAGAAGTAGATACAAAGAAACTTATAAATGGCCTGGTTATTGTTATCATCAGCATTCCAGACAATGATCATCTTATAAAGGGCCCGAAGGCACTATGGTGACCCTTTCGGGGCCACCGTGATCCAAACGGGATCTATGTCATCGATCCAAACTGGGCCTCGATATCAGAACAGAACTTATATGCTGCAGACTTATTCCCTAATGGCATGCCAATATATCCCTCTACTTGGTCAGACATAGGCAACCGTTTTATTACATTTTCTGTACATATCTCATAAGCATGAATAACTATTGTTATCATGATTGCTTATGCAATATATACTATCATTACTTTAATCAGATTCGCTCTCATATCTCGTAGCTTCATATTACGGTTTCTCATATTTCATAATACATATATTCCCATATTTTTATCATGCATGCATTTACTCATTCTTATATCCATATATGCTTATTATTCGTGTACATATACTCATTCCTGAGAACATCTTGAGAGTATTCTTTGTTAACTTATCTCTTAAGTGACATATACCTATACATTTCTATACTCAGAGACGCTATCAAACTCCACCTCATCTCCGAAGAGCAAGGTAAACATAGACTTCTTCTTTGATACTCTTAGGTACCTTACATGTCCAAACTATTTACCTTTTTATCTTTTCTTATTCAGATACACACATATAATCATTCGCTTGCTTGGACCGGAGATAAAGAATGAATGAGACTCGGTACAATATATACCCAAAGGTACAGTATGGTACGGAACATAGACGTGCCTGCCCACGTAATAGAAGTGTCGAAACACTAGCAGGAGTGCCAAAGCACTGGTCATGTATACGCGTCGTCACATAGGAAGGCCGAGCACTAGTAGGAGGCCGAAGCACTGATCATGCGTATACGTGCCCCGCCCTTACACGTAATGTATGTCGAAACATTCAGCGTGAGTGCCAAGCAATTTATCATATATGTCTTGTCATTCACATCTGGTCTAGGCAGCCATACACTATACATGTTCTCTAAGCTTATCATTTTATTCTTTTCTTCTATACTCCTCTACATATCAAATCTATGTCTATTGATATTTCTTGTTCATATCTATCTCTTTTCTTATCATGTATTCCAATTGACTTTACCCAAGCGATTAGTACACTTGGTACAATAATCAAATTTTCAGATGTAGATACTGAATGCCATTAAATAGAATATGGTTAGATTTTAGACTCAATGAGCTTTCCATAGAGGCTAAGAACACCCAAAACGGAGTTTGGACGAAGGAGTTATGACCTTCCGAAGTTGGAGGTCATGCGTAGTTAAACCCAACCGAGCTGACCTGACCTGGCCGAGCTCGGTCTGACACCTCAGTCTAACACCTACTATCTTCCACAGGCATATGAATGGATTCTCGACTCAATGGGCTTTCCATAGGGTCCAAGAACACCCGAAACGGAGTTCGGACGAAGGAGTTATGACCTTCTAAAGTTGGAGGTCATACGCGTAGCCAAATCCCAGCCTAACACTGACCAACCCGGGCCGAGTCGACCTCGACTTAGCCGAAATACCCTGGACTCCTGGCGAGCTCGTATGACACCTCGGTCTGACACCTACTATTCTCCACAGGCATATAAATGAATTCTTGACTCAATGGGATTTCCATAGAGTCTAAGAACACCCAAATCTGAGTTCTGACGAAAGAGGTTGGAGGTCGACATGTAACACATTCCAAACCGAAACGACCCGAACCTACTGAACACCGAACCGGCCGAAATGACCTAACCTCGATCAGGAGTCGACCCACCCGACCGACTAAGCCGACGGACCCGCCAAGGTGCACCGCCGAGGTGCACTATCCAGGGTAAGGGCCATAACTTACGTCTACATAGGGTCCAAATTGAGAAATTCAAATCCTAACATCAAGTTCATTGATGTGGCTAATTTACCAAAAGGACTCACATCCAAATTCCTTATTTCTTACCCAAAAATCAGTTCTGTCCGCTAAATGCAGGATCAAAATAGGGAAATTTTCTTGGTTCAACTTGCAACTAGACCCTTCCCAGAACACATCTATAGGAGCCTTAGAGCTCTTCTCAACTCAACCCTAACAAGAAATGAGTTTGGGAGTTTCCAACCCAAACCATACACAAAATAAAGGGTTCCAACCCATGTATCTAAACTTTCTAGACCAAAACTAAACTTCCATACACCCATAGTTTCCATACAAATATTCATACTCAAATTCCATACAAATATTCATAGTTCCATACAAAACCATAATCAAATTCCATACTTTTCTATACAAAATCCTAGCATTCCATACACCCATAGTTTCCATACAAATATTCATAGTTCCATACCTGTGATCTTCTTTCTTCTTTTCTTTTCTCTTCTTCTTCTTCTTTCTTCCTTTCTTCCCTTCTCTTATCCGCTTTTGGGCTCCCTCTTTCTCCAAGACTAAAATGATATTTATTTTTGGCCTTATCCTTTATTTGATCTTATCCTTTTATTTCATTTTTTCTCTCTTTGGAGCATCTCGACTATCTAGTCAAAGGAGGAAACTTCCTCCCTCTTTCCTTCAAGCCACTTGTCTCTTCCACAATTTTCTTTCCTTATTTCATTCTAATATTTTTCTTTTATTACTCTTTGGTCCTCAATTTCATTTTTATTCTCAATTCAATTTATTTAAATCCTACTTTGGCATATGAACTTACAAATTTATGACTCTTGTCCCGAATTGGTAAATCATTACCTCAACTTTATATTAATCAATTTTGTTTTTTATCTTTAACATACTTATTTTTATTATACCCTACATGTTAGAAATCGTTAGTACACCTAAGGTTATAGAATTCTCCTCTTAAAAAGAATTTCATTCCTAAATTCATATACTCCGTCATTTGTAGTTGTTCTCCGTCTCTCTTCATGTCTTCTTTATATTTTCTTTCATTTCTATTCTATATGTCGTGTCTGATACTACTCTGGTTGTTTATCTATACATGCATCTCATTTATTAAACAGGAGAGTACACACTAGCAACTCACCCCTAGAGATCCTCATCTTAGCCCGTGACAAGATAAGCTCCAGGCCGGTGTTGAGGGTACTGGATTCATCCATTGTCTTGATGATTGGACTCCATGTCCCTTCCCTAAGCTGGATTCGACCAATTTCGAATTCCCAAGTCGGTGGAAGCAACCATCTCTCCTTCGCCATTCTCACAGATTATATTAATCCCTGGATCTTCTCAGTTGGGCCTGGCAGAAGTGATCTATACTCCCACATCCCGATGACCTCCAATGAGACTCGCAAACACCCTGGGATGCCATCGATGGCAATGAGGGCACTTAGGTTCCTGTCCCGAGACATGTCTCTCCCAAACTAGTTGTTACATTTTGTCTTATTCTTTCTTTAGATAATCCACAACAACATGGCTGAGACTCTTTGCTTTGCATCTCTTCTTCTTCTTGAGACCTTCTTGGTTACTATTTCAGACGTTTCTGTACTTTCATAAAGATCTCAAATTAATTGACAAACGTCACTCACGTAGAAGTCGTAGGGAAGATATATTTCGATGACTCACGTACCATCCAATATCCGAGCCATGTCTCGCGTGATCAACAAGACTCCATTCATTTAGCTAGTCCAGTTTTTACTTATAGATCGGAGATTAGAAGCCAGTAACCCTGCTCTGTCAACACTTTCAACAGCTTCTTCAATTGGGATTCTAAAACGATCCATCTGGCTACAAAACACAAGGAAATCTGCTACTGAGGCCAACACTTTCTATATCACGTATGCATTTCATCTTTTCTATCTTATACTTTATTTATCGCTGATTCAGATTTATTTGAATATTGCAAACACAGGCTTCAACGTACTCTCAAACCTTTGCTTTGATACCACTAGAATCACACAGCCCGATCCCCGATCACCTAAATGGTGGATCCAACCCAGTCCTGTGGCGAGATTGATATACCGGGACTCATTGACTGTTTCTTTATCAAAGCCTAACTTGTACTGGGTATACAACAATTTTGTAATAACAAAATCATTTACATATACAAAAGAATTACCACCGGAGTGTCAGCCCATCCAAATCTAATACATGAGTATAATCGAGTCCCACTTTACTTATACAAACCTCTATAATGTGAGATACGTTCAATACAAACATCAGAGATCATGAAGCAAGTAAGGCGAAGCACCTATCTCTGTTTCGGCTCGCTTCACGATGTGGATGTCCTCATTCCTCTATCCTGTCTTCCATTTCCCAGATTCACACGACTGAACATCGTAAGTTAAAGTTTTATGCTTAGAAGATAATGGACAACCACCAATGTGATCACAAGCCTACTTCACATATCTACATATTCATAATCTTTGTTGTTTAATACTTATATCTTCATTGCATGTCAACCTTCCGCTACATGTTCTCCTGCCTTGGGTATATCTCCTATCTATACTTTCTGATCGTATTCCTAAAGGTTTCTATCATTTTTACTTATTCATCGCTCTTTAACACTTATATTTCTATCATGTGTCTATAGCATGTTCCATCTATTCATTTAGGTATGTCTACTACATATCCATATCATATATTTCATTCCAGTAATTTATTTATTTGATCTATTATCTTTCTAATGGTTCATATTACATATCCTATTCTAGGCATGTCAGTATTCTTATATTATACATATTTATATATGAGTAATTATAATTATTGAGTATATCTTATCTTTTATGTAATCATAGTATGTAATCAAGTATCATGTATTGTCATCATGTAATCGCTTTCACTTATTGTTATCATGTACTGTTTATACTAATTTATATATACCGTATTCATGCGTAAACGCTTCTGTGCACTCATGCAATTATTTCACATTGTCACAGCACTTTCTACAGCTTTTCTTTCTATGTCTGGGAAATAAAACAAGTTTGATACAGAAACTTATGAAGGATCTGGCAGAGTGTTACTCATTGTAATGACACGATCATCTTATAAAGGGCCCGATACGCTGCTGGTGACCTCTTTCTCGTGGCCACCGTGATCCAAACTGATCTATGCTACCGACCAAACAGTGGCCCCGATATCGTAACAAAACTTATATGTTGCAGACTTATTCTCAATGGCAATACGCCAATCTATCCCCTCTACTTTGGTCGGGAGATAAAATCCGCTTTACAGATTTTCTATACATATCTCATGCTAATTTAATAACTATTGTTACCACGATCACATGCACATATTACTCATCATTACTTTAACCGTATCTGCTCTAGTATCTCAGAGCTTCAGAGTTATAAGTCCAGAGTTTCTGATAATAATGAGAGATCTTAGTATTTTTATTTATGGTTAGTCAATTAGGTTTTACATTATTCATTTATGCCCTATCAACTTCGTACATGTACTCATTCCCGTAACATCTTATATCTTGTTAACTTATCTCTATGACAGAATAATTTATATATTTTAGATTGTAAGGTATCAGATCAGTTTTGATTCTGAGGTAGACATAGACTTCTTCTTTGATACCCTTAGTACCCTACATGTCCAAACTATTTACTTCTTTTATCTTTTCTTATTCAAGATATATGGTAGGTCTGTTTTCCATGAAAGATCGTGAGATAAAGAATGAATGAGACTTTGCACAATATATAAATTCGAAGGTACAAGACGAGACGGGAACATAGAGCAGAAACTGCTGATTGTACAGAAGTGGTCAAACACTAGCAGGAGTGCCTCTAAGCACCGGGTCATGTATACGCATGCTCACGCACAGAAGCACTACAGAAAGCACTAGCAGGAGGCCGAGCATTTGATTACGATACGCGTGTCGTTTCATGTAATAGAAGTGTCATCACTAGCAGGAGTGCTTGAAGACATCATATATGTTCTGTCATTCAATATCCTATTTTATACAAGAGAATACAATTATACATGTTCTTCTAAGCTTGTTATTTTATTCTTTTTCTTATATACCCTCTATATCAACATCTACATCTATTGCTATTTTTGTTCATCTATCTCTTTTCTTGTTTATAGTTCAGATTTGATTTATCAGGTTAATAGTAAGTGGTTTCTAGTGGCAATAATCAAAATTTCAGATGTAGATAATTAAATGCTATTAAATAGTATATGGTTAGATTCTGCACTTAATGATCTTCCATAGAGTCCAAGAACACCGGAACGGAGTTCGACTAAGGAGCAGACCTTCCTCGGGTCGGGAGGTCATACGAGTTAAACCCAGCCGAGTCGACCAACTAGCCAAGCCGATCGACTCTACTTGAGCTGGTCCTGACACCCACCATCCTCTCCATAGGCATATGAATGGGATCTTTATTCAAGGAAGTCTTCAGAGTCCATACATCGAATGGAAGTAGATTTAAGAGCAGGACCCTTCAGTTTCGGTGTCACAATGAAGTTAAACAAATTAGCCGAATTTAACCGGCGAGCTGACTCGATCGGCCGAAGCTCATTGACACCTCGGTCTGATACCTACCATCCTCCACAGGAGAATGAGCTTAATTCCAATAGTTTATAGAGTTCAAGAACAACCCAAACGAAGTTCGACGAAGCTGAGTTATGACCCTTCCGGCTGATATCACATGTGGGCCACACCTTAAATGAGTTCGACCGAACCGGCTGAGCTGATCCGGACTTAATCGGTCGACTGACTCGGCCGAAAAAGACCGCCGAGCTGCACTGGCCCAGGGCAAAATGGCCATAACTTGGTTCATAGGTCCGAATCAGAAATTCATGATCCTACCATCAAGTTCATTGATGTGGCTACAATTTACCGTAAGGATCACATCCAAATTCCTTTATTTCTTACTCAAAATCAGTTCTAAGGTATGGCTAATGCTGTGAGGATCAAAATAGGGAATTTTCTTGGTTCATAACTTGGCAACTAGACCCTTCCTGTAACACATCTATGGAGCCTAGGAGCTCTTCCTCAACTCAACCCTAAATAAGAAAATGAGTTCGGGGAGTTTCCAACCCAAACCATACACAAAATAAAGGGTTCCAACCCATTTTATCTAAACTTTCTAGACCAAACTAGACCTATACACCTATAGTTTCCATACAAATATTCATACTCAAATTCCATATAAATATTCATAGTTCCATATAAAACTATATTTCCAAATTCTTATACTTTTCTATACAAAATCCTAAAGATTCCATACACCCGTAGTTTTCTATAATAGACTACATCTTCTTTTTCCTTTCTTCTTTCTTTCTTTCTTTCTCTCTTCTTCTTCCTTTCTCTTCTTCTCTTATCCGTTTTGATCTCTTTCCGCCACTCAAAATGAGATATTTATTTTCGGTCTTATCCTTATTCGGATCTTATCTCCTTTTATTCTACTCTTTTCTCTTTTGGAGCATCCTCGACCATCTACCAATGATAAATCCTCCCTCTTTCCTTCTTGTCACTTTGTCTCTTCCACAATTTTCTCTTTCTGAGTTTATCTTTAACATCTTTCTTTGTTGTTTTATCTTGGTCTTCATTTTATTCTCAATCCACTTATCTAAATCCTACTTCATATGAACTTATTAAATTATGCACCCTTGAACCCTAATTGCAAATCAATTTACCTTAACTTTGCATTAATTCCAAGTTCTTGCTTATTTTCTTTTTAACTTAACATACTTTTTACTTTCATTATACCCAAACACGTATAAACCATATGGGTGATCAAAGAAGATAGAACGCCCTCTAGTAAACTATGTAGAGGTCTCTATGGTTCATGATCATATAGCTGCCTTCCAGAACAGGCTTCCACTTACTGCAAGATTTTCCTTGTTTTCAGTCTAAATAATAACTTAACTTATCATATTATAAACTTGGTTCTGATTTTGGTCCTGGGAGCTTGGTCAGAGAACCTCTCTTCTCTCAATCTCTCTGACACTGCTAGATCTGGATTACTTTGTTCAACATCTTCTTCCTTATAAGTCTCTTAGAGTTCTTCATTCAGTAAATTCATTTTTTGTTATGACATTTGTGGTCAAATACGCCCAATCCAGCACTCATAACACCTTTTGGAGTTTATTCTTGACGGTTTATACTCACTTTAATTTGTGGTTTAGATAGATTTAGCATCACTAGGATTCTTAGAAGTCGGATCCTCGACAAACCCTTCTTTAGCCAAACTCTTAGTTGTAGTAGAATTTCCATACCCTTTTTGAGCCCCCAACCTTCAAAGCAAGTTTCATCACATCTTGAAGACTATGATATGGTTGTAAAAACAACCTAACACACAGAATTAAATCAGCAACATAGTGGGCTATGCATATTTCCTCGACTCTGCAAGTCTCCCTTTGAGACCTGAAGTTTTATAAATTTAGCTAAATATTCACACCTCAAATCTGTCATTAAAATTACGAAATTGAGGATTATAGTCTTGATGATAAATAGGGAAGGTACCTCATTTTCAAACTTTCTTATCTTTCCCAAGTTTCAATTCCTCTCTTCTTCCAATCTCTTTCACGCTGGTTCTCTCAAAGTTTTTCTTAAATGAATAGATTCAAGACATCTTGATAGCCACCAACTCCACTTTTCACGTCAGAGGGGGTGGGAGGGGGTCATAATAACGCAAAGGATATGCTCACCATTAAGCCAATCCAAAATTCACTCAAGATCCATTCTTCCATCAAATTTGAATGTTAAATTCTGATCAATCTTAAGCTTCATCATAGTTACTTAATGCCGCCAGGTAGGTTTCAGACTTTAGAGATCCATCACACCTCCCATGCTAATCATAAGATCGTGTATAAATAATTTTAGTGTTCTTGGCAGCCAAAGAACATTATTGATTTACATAAAGTCTCTTCATCAAAATAACATTTTTCCTTCTTGATCTTGTATTTTCTCATGCCGATTAAGTTCTCCATACACATAGGATTCTATAAAGCCTCAAACGTTGTTAGAGATGCTGAGCAAAAATCTCTAAGATCAATAATATGCTTTGTTTTGTGGTTTGCAACAACTCGAACTATAATTATAACTTTCGTTTTAGGCAAAAGAGTTTTATTGTGATTACTATCAAACTATAAGCTCGATACCACTTGATGCAAGGATGCATTATAACTTTGAAGGGTAAGAAATGTTTTGGTTTAAAAGGTTGTAGGGTTTGTCAGATTTATATATGATGCAATTAAGGTTTATAATGAAGGATTTTAGGTTTGGAAAAGGTCTGGGTTTGATTTGATGCAAACAACCTTTTAGTGCTAGCTCTGCGGTTTCGGGGCTTCACTAGGCTATGACATGACTGACTCAGGCTTCTCTGGAAAGAAAGACAGATTACTTCAGATTATTTGGCATGTGGTAAACATAGATATATAGGTGGGCAGCCTGAAGAGCTTGAAGGCATGAAAAGTTTTTGGCTGATTTAAAAATTTATATGGAATAGAAGAGCAGATAATGGAGAGGAGGAAAGAAGAACTGATAGAGAGCCATCACCATTCAAGAGTCCAGAAAATAGAGGTAGTTTCTACAACTCACCACTGGCCAATCTACAGCATGAGGCTGAACAACGAACTGGCTACAAATGCAATTCACAAGAGATAACCTAAAAATAAATCAAAACATTAAATTCAATCGATTCTCAAATACTATTCAGTAGAGAAAGCATAGATATTTTTCCAAATCAAATAAAAACTCATATTAATTTAAAACAAAAGACTCTTAATTTCAATAAACATCTCTGTTAAATAACAACTATTACTCAACTAAGAATAAACTTTCAAATTAAATGAAACAGAACTGATATTTGATCAAACAAATACTTCCAAAATAAGCAACTCAAAATCAAAATAATAATAAGACCAAAATACTTGTATTTATAAAATATATTTAGTAGCTCCAATGCCTAGTTTCCAAATTCTGAATTCTCAATGTATGTCGTAGAAACTCCTGCATCTATATGAGCAGCAATGCTGGCTGGAGAATGACCTATGGCAATGAAATAATAAGAACAGATAGCCAGAAAGCAATTGATCACTTCAGCACAGTGATATCAACCCATGGACTACCAAAAGCAAGAGAGGGAATGGCGGGGGGGACGGTGAGCGACCGCGGAGCAGAGGAATTTCGAGAGAACATTGACGTTGGTCTGGAGTGTCTTTGGATGACAGAGATTGGGAAGTTGGTTATTGGATTTGAGAGCGGAAGAGAAGATGGTGAAAGTGTAGAGGAGCTGCTGCTGTAATCGGGATCCATATAAGTTGCAATAGGGTTATCCATTATTCTAGAATTATTTTTGATTCTTATCGATTCTTCTTTTCTCTTTTCCTTTATTTATTTGGGATCTTACACCAAATCTTCTAATCAAGGAGGTTTTGGTTGAACTAACGCAGCTTCGGGAATTGAAATAAATAGCTAGAAAGAGATTATAAAACGAACTTCCCAGCGCAGCGGATCATAGGAACGGATTTGAAAAGAAATATTAACAAATACAAAAAATTGAGGAAAATTGTGACGCAAAAGAAAAAATTACAGTAATTAATAATTTCCCTTGTATTTTTGCTTCTTCCCTAGTATCTATAATAATCAAACCCAACCCTTTCTCATATCTCTTTCTTACCACTCATCAAAGAGGGGTGATTCCAAGTGATGTTAGGTTTATCGTGGTTTTGTTAGGACGTGGTCCGGTTTGTGCTTTTTGTTGTCTTGTTATGATACTTTTTTTCTATGAAGACGATTTAAACAGATAAAACAGTTTCAATATATTAAAGATATCAGATTATGATCGTCATTATATCAAAAAACTTTGGGAAATATGTATATTCTACTCATTATATTATCAATTTTTAGCCTTATAATCTATTTATTACAGAGATTAACCCATATATTATTTCTATATTTTACGCATTTTTAAGTAATTTATAGGCCTGATGTATTGATTTATTATAATTTTGAATCAATAAAATTTTTTTCTTTAAAAAAAAATTAAACAGCAACCTTTTTTTCAACATACATACAAATGGTAAGAGCCAATGCATATAAGAAAAGAGGGGTCGATCCAAGTTCCAATGACTTGCAAGTACTTGGCCCAACTCCTTTCAGTAGTTGTTCATATGAAAAGAATTGCTGTGCTATCTTGGTTAGTCATCTGGGGCCTATCAAAATCTTGTAGGAGGGAAGAGCAGTGAGCAAGAGAATAAAGACAACTGATCGTCACTGTCCAAGTGCAAGATTTATTCATTGAGTCTGAGTTTCAAGCCTGACTCTGTAAGAGACTCCATCCTCTTGGGATCCTGCTGGAGTTTAAGTTTTGGTGAATATGGGATTGAAAGGATATCGCACGGCTTCATACAATTTGGTAAAGTTTATGAAGTGAATTCAAATATTCTCCATTCATCGCTCATTCTTTCTGACTGACTTTTTTTATCGGTCAACATTCATCATCACGCTTATCAAACAATGATAAGCCAGTAAAGGTTTACATAATACTTAAAAGAGGCTTCTGTTTAAAGTTTTATCTAGTTAATATTGTCTCACGGACACTGACTTTTTGTAAGCGACAAATCTGCATAACTTACATCATTCCACATTTTCATATATAGACAGATTAATTAGAATTTCACCCACCTATTATGACGGTTTGTTGGATTGGGTTCTCCTATTAGACTTGGATACCAATCAAAGATCAAATTTTCAATGTAGAGATTCCCTTGTGACTCAAACAATGGACCCCTCCCTATGTTTACTTGAGCTCTTAACCACTTAAGTTATGTTTTATTGACCAATCAAACATAACCTAAATGCATAAAAAAATAGAGGACTTGGTTTTAAAATTCCATCACAATAAAAACTATAAAACTAATCGCAAGTTGTTCAAATATCCTATGGAAAAGATTGACAAAATCATGTGAAATGTTTGGACGCATGGAAATCAAGTTGTGTTCAAGATGGTCCAACCAAATTCCTTTATTGTTATTAAGAAAGCCACTTTAATATTTGAGAGTATTTATGCGATCCTCATTGTCTGAATAAAGGACGTAAAGTCTTCCAAATCGTTGAAAATTGATTCATTGATCTCTAGGTATGTCTATAAATTTAATTTTGATGGTTCGATACATGATAGAGATTAAGAGTGTTTTAATGACTACAGAGACTCTAATGAATTAGTAAATACTGTTGTAGACACTTGGGCAAGACTCTCAATAATTGTTTGAACAGTATGACACTTAGAGTTGATACATTAGTTGCCACAAACAATGATTTTTTAAGCTTAGAAATTGAAGGTGATTTCAAAATAATGATAGATTATTACAATAACAGGATTATCAGCCTCGTTCTATTAAGATATTAATGGAAGAGGACGGTAATCATCCCAAGATCTAAAAATATGCAATTGTCAACTTATCCATAAAGAATAAATGTAACCATGACTATCTAAGAAGGTATTGATTATAGATTCAAGAATTTGATGGTCAAATTTTAAAGATGTTATAAATATTAACTTTGAAAATTATTATGAATCATCTTCTAATTGTCTTTGTAATATTAGTGTCTTTGTTCCTCTTATCAAAAAACAGAGGAGCCCCAGCCAATTCTGAATCAGAATCAAGATACTGAAACTTCTAGAAATTATCAGATCATGAAAATAAGAATTACATTCTGCTTTAGATTCTGTCCTCAGAAAAACAGAGGAAAAAACAACTGGCTTTCCAACTGATTTAAATAAACAATGAATCATACTTAGAATTTTCACTGTCTTGCAGAATGGTGAGTTTTCTTTCAAGTACAACCAACTTGAGAACCTCTTAGTTCGGAAGAACAAAAGGAGAAGCAACAAGAGAGCCAAACAGAGCACACATCCGATGATCAGAACGATAACATAAAACAGTGAGTTCCAGAGCATGAGTTCTGCCCCTGATGCTTCCTATCATAAATATACCAATCAATTCTGATAGAAAGAAGGTAAGAACCAACACAGGACTGGCTATATGATGGCGTTGAAGATAGTCCCATATGCCCAACACCAAACAGCTCGGAAGGATGGGGCATCAAATGACCAGCGTGAACCAGCAAACACTCGTCCAGAACAGAACTCCATACAAATTCCCTGCAAAACTAGAGGCAAATGATCACATTTACAAGATTATTATGGTGGAGAGGGTGATGATCATCCACACTGGCCTTGCCCAGCCTCTGGAATGCAGCAGAATGTCTGATACAAACCCGGCACCGAAACGGCCGAGAAAATTCCATATACTCCATAAAGAAACCAGAGTGTTGATCTCCACTGTTGTGTAACCAAGGGATTCTCCTATTTGGCTGATGTTGTGCCACTGTAGTTAACGATTCGAATCTACAGGCAGGTGGCAATGAACAAATAACTATGAAGTTTTGAGTCCGCACGCTTTGGACAATATTCGGTCTTCCTCGTCTCTCTTCTTCATATGCTGCATCATGTCTTTGTCCCTGCGGTTTATTCAACAAATGGGGAATGGAAGATCTCTCCGATGATTCATCTTTTCAGGCTTTGGCTGCAGATTCCAAGAGGGTAGCCAGAAGCAAGAAGAAGGACGAGATTAGTGACGCTTGCCCATAGCGGAAGGGGTGAAGATGTTCTCGAAGACACTACGACTGGCAAGATAAGCAGCAACAAGGGAGAGCAAATGGTGGATAGAATGATCTTAACTAAGCTTTTTGCTTGCCTTTGTGTGTCTCTTTCATCGATTCTAAATCAAACACATCAGCAA
Source organism: Tetrastigma voinierianum (assembly GCA_016808115.1). Classification (NCBI taxonomy): domain Eukaryota; kingdom Viridiplantae; phylum Streptophyta; class Magnoliopsida; order Vitales; family Vitaceae; genus Tetrastigma; species Tetrastigma voinierianum. Next base: position 33,973 of record JAEQBH010008492.1, on the reverse strand, counting down.
GAGGGCATGAAAGAGGCAAAAAGGCATTAGAAGGAAAATTTTCGATTGCCTTTGAATAATGCTTGATAATTTGATTAACACTGCCCTGCTCAGACTAAGAAAACTTGGCTCAAGAAATGTCAGATTCATGACTAAGAGCATTGAAACGATCCATTGCAAAAATATATGCACGAATGATCCTTTGTGCAAGTAACTTGTGTCACCTGATGTGTTCCTCAAATCTTAAGCCTAGAATTGCACCAAATTCTCCTAGATATCTTCGTTAACATTCCATGTTATAACTATATTTTTAGGGACATTTGTAAAAATACATTTGTTTACATTTTTTATATTTTAAAGGAATATATTATTTTTTTCTGAAGTTTAATGTCAAACACTTATTTATAAAAACATAAATATATTTATTTTCAAATAACTACTAAACATATTTTTAGGTTTTTTGAAAATCAAATTCATCTGCCTTGAAAATTAATCTTAAATCATATTCACAATTACAAATAATAGATGAATGTGAATTTTAAATTATTTAGGTCAGTTTTAAAACCCTGAAATACTAGTTTGTTAATTATTTTGACATTAAACTCAATTTTGCAAATAATTTTTTTGATCTATCCGTAAATTTTACAAAATTGATAAGGATCGTTACGAGCAGGACGACATCCTTACGCCTGATTTCAGAAAAGCTGAGGGAAATGCAAGATAAAAATATAATATTAAAAAAAGTTGTTGATCAAATCAACTGTGTCACATATTGAATTATTGAACAATTTGATGGATGTAATATAAGGTGCATATCACAATAAAATTGATTATGCTTTAAGATCAAACGGCATGTTCAATCCCACTCCCGAACTTGTAAAATTTAATTTAATAATTATTAGTACCAAACCATTTATTTAAATCAAGAAAGGAAAAGTTTTGGAATCAATCAGATGTTCCAACCAGATAGATGATTAATACCTTCATGATGATGATCGTGCCACCATAATCCGAAAATTTTGAACGGCGGTGACGACGTTAGCAGTGTTGTGAAGAACGTCTGAGCGTGAGCGGCGACGAACATGAACAAGCAAATCAAAGGAACTCCCCGGCTTGGTGAATAACTCCGGTGACGGACAGCCGTTAAAGAAAATAGCCATGAAGCACTGTACCGCCCTTGCCACGTGTACAACCCACGGTCCACCGAAAGAGGCATGGTGGTTGTCTGGTGGCGGCGAGGATCAGACGGCGGAGAGAGCAGAGAGAACGCCGGCGTTGGCGCCAGATGTCTTTGAAGACGGAAACCGTATCGAGTGTTGATTGATCGTAATCTTGTGGGCTGTGATTTTGAGGACAGATTTATAGATGCCGGAAGGCGCGTACGATGCACCGTAGAAAGCATTAATTGATCCATATGTTTGCCACAGTCGCAATCCATTTACTGCTCCTCATCATCTTCTCTTTCTCTCTCCAACTTCACTTTTCTCTCCGTATAAATACTTATATCGCCGACATCTTTTCCTGGGAAGTGACATCAGCCTCCCTGTGCTGGGCTGTTGCGAAGATGATGCTCACGTTTTTATCTCTCTCATCGTTACCATACAAAGTTTACTACAAATAGCAGGTTTCTTTATTAGTTAATTCAGACATTGTTTTATGTCATCTTTTTATAATTTTTAATCTTATCGAAATTACAAATGATTTTATTAAATCAGTCGTTATAAAAAATGACATATGAATAACCTGCATTCATATAATTATTATCCAACGGACTTTCTATTTTTTAAAAAAATATATAATTCATTGATTCAAAATAATATACTATCAATAAAAATATAGAATCAAAATCGTTAAAAATCATAAAAAATGAAACAATATTCATATTTAAGTTAATATCATAATAAATCGCTTATATATCGGAAACTAAATCGGAGTATAATCGAGTCTGAAAAGAATCATCATCGTACTAAGAAACGACAATCCATAATGGGGAGGAAAACCTAATGGCGTAGACAAATCCATTTTATTAAGAAAAATATGAAAAAGAAAAAATTGATGTTTACTCCATCAATTGAATTGTTCAACTTTAATTTGTGCTACGTTTATTAACTATTAAAAGTTTATTCTTTATAGTCCTTAAGATTTAATTAAAAATGATAAAAATACGAATGATATAAGAAATAATCACTATCAATCCTTATAAAAAAATTACAATATAATATATGAAAAGGAATATAAGTAAAAAAAAACTTATCTTTATATAATATTATGAATTTTTCTTATTTAATAAGAATTATAATATCATGAATGAAAAGAAAAAACACTTTAATTAATGAAATGTTATAATAATGTTTATATGGATTTATTTTTATTTTTATTATTTATGTTTTTTATAATAAATTTAATATTTAATTTTTTGTTATTGTAGTGCTGTTAAAATTCAATCCTAATCTCACAGCTGTTAAGTGATGGAGAAGGTGGCAAAAGGCTGCGGCCATGCATCTACAAAGGTTAGGTTAGACGTAAGTACCATGAGCTCCACATTGACATCACAATCATAAAAGGTCGCTATGCATAGTTAACTGGTAATTGTTCAAAGTTAGAAGAGTGGGCTTTTTTTAGAGCAAATAAAGTATATTTGTAAGTTATTGGCAAAAGATTGTTAAAAGACTTCATTTATTTATTTTTTTAATTTTATTTTTGAATTAAAATAAAGATTTATTATAAAGTTTATTTCATATAAAAATAAATTTTATATTATTGATTTTATTTTTTGAGATAAAATTTTAATTTATATAGATTTCAAAAGATAAAATCACTATTTAATGATGTTAAACTTGTTCTTATATATGAACGATTTTTTTATAACTAAACCTATCTCCAATTTGGAAAATGAGGCCAAATAAGACATCATATGATTTGGGGAAGAAAGGAAAGAATAATGATTTCATTTGGAAATATTATTTTAATTAATTATAGATATTATCTTGACATTTAGCACAATACTTAATATCTTTAGTTAAGTAACAAGATTAAGTGATTAAGGTAATACATGTACTTGAAAGTCAATCATTTTTTCTTAAAAATATTTCGAATCATGTATTTCTTAAGTATATTTTTTTCCCTTATTTTAAATCTAGGTTATTACATATTTTCCTTTTATTTATTTTTTTGTTTTCCTTTTTTAGAATCATTCACTCCTAATTCCCACATCTTGTTCTGTTATTCATTATTTAATAATGGATAAGAAGAGTGTCAGACACAATACTGAAATCTGCAGCAAAACAAACAAAATAAATTGAAGAAAATTCGTCCATGCTTTACATTTTATCTAATTGTAATCATAACACTAACACTTAGGGAGATTTTATTTCTTTCTCATCAAAGTTTTTTTTTTGAAGAATCTTTCTCAACGTTAAATTCAAACTCCAACATTATAATTAGCAAGAAAAACAAAAATAAATATAAGAAAATCAGTATAATGTTTTGATTACGGAAAACGTTGAAACATGTCCAAAGTATAGGCTACGGGGACCGCTTGTCATCCTAGCTGGAAGGGGTGGTAGTAGCTTGAAAACAACATATTTACTTCAGTCTTTCCAAATGGTGCCTGCTTTTTCTTTTTAATTTTACTTTTCTTTTTTTTAATTGTGTTGGAGCATTTGTATTTCATAAGGCTCGAATTTAGTCCATTTTTCATGTCTCGTTCAATCTTTAACAACTATGAAAGGACTGGTGGCTAGAGTTTTGGGAGTTGAGTGTTGAATCAAGTTATTTTCTAATTAATGATAGATTGAGTCCATTCTTAAAGTTTCTAAGAGATAGACAGTCATTGATTTTCTTTTAATTGTTAAATATGAAATACAAACTCTTTCATGCCCTGATCGTGATTTTATTTATTCTTATTCAGAGTCGGCTTCTGGGGTTAGGGTTATATTTTTTCACAGAACTATTTTGTACATTATAGTTATAGCATTTTTTTCTCATATAATAGGAATCAAGACTGGAACCTCTGTATTCTCGCTTCTTACAATTTTAATTAGGTCTCAGTATGTTCCATAGCTACTTGATTTTAAAATATTAATGACAAAAATACACAAATGCAAAATAAAAATAATAGTTTTGCTATTTAGATTCATTTTTTAGTTCTAAATTAAGAACCTCATAACATTTTAAGAATTTTGAAAATCTGTTGTTTTGAAGACAAGGTGTAAATGATTTTGATTGGTTATTTATTTATTTCATTTTTCAAGTTGAAGAGTGTCAAGACCTCCGAGTTTGGAACACTCCAAATTTCTACTATTCTATTTCAATTTTTTAATTACTTATTAAAATAAATACAATTTATAAATAAAAATTAGTAATATTGTATATTTGATTTTGGTGAAAAGTAGACATTTATTTATTATTTGGGTAAATGAAAGAATATAATTTTTATTTTAAATTATAGAGGTTTGAGGGATTCACCTAAGCTCAGCCTTGTTCTATACCTTGAAATGTTTTTCTGAAAATTTGTTAAAAAACACTTTAATATTCTTCGTACACGCTTATTTTCGGAAAGAAACTCTTATCATTTGATATATGGTTTTTAAAGCTTAGAGCAAGTATTGTCTATACAAATGATTTTGATTTTTCACCTTTCCAAGCAATTTGAAAAGCCACTTATAGTGACTTAATTAATATATGAAATGTTGACAATAAAAATAAATTCTTGAGCCAAATTGATAGTATAATGAGCCTAGATAGACATGTCAAAAACCTAAACTGCATGAGTTTGACCAAAACTGATAAATCCTAAACTCCATATGATCAACCCACAAAAGGTTTAGTGGACATTTTCAAAATTTTAAAATTTTTTTTAAATGACAAGAATATATTTGTAGTGACAGCCTAAAGTGTGGTTATAAAGAGGTTTTTTCTCCAAGTCAGACATGACAGAGGACATAAATGGAATGCTACCATAATGAGGAATTATCGATGAAAGCAAAGACTTTTAAATGAGATACTGACAACTATCGACAGCAATGTGCATGATTTCAGAAACGCTTTATAAAAGTAATCTAAAACATCATAACCGCTACACCAAACCCACCTAGGCATGATCACACCACACCTCGCCCTTCAAATCAAGTGCCTGGAAGGTGAAACGACACTAACCTTTCTTGTAACTGATTTTGTCCACTACCAATCACATCTGTAGAACGCAAAGAACCTTCTAAATTCATAAATTCTCCAAACTGCAATTTAGTAGCCGATAAAATTACTTAAATCATTCAAAATCCTCAATTACTTAATGCCATATAAAGCTGTTCTAATACAACAATATTTTGAGATATCTCAACCAACTTCTGTACTAATATAAAGAATAACATCCGGCCACTTTTTTCACCAATCAAAATCCAACATTTCACATAAAATACGAACCTATATACGAAGTTCAACATGATCCAATACAAAGTTCTAATCAAATCTCACGATGACGAATCCCCAACCTAACCATCACTTTCGCGAAACTAAAAGCACTGCAACATGTCAACGAATGGGAGCGAAATTAAAAGTTCAATAAGAAATACTCACACAGCTTTCATGGATCAAAAAGTTTTCAATCATATAACAATGTATATGTTTTCTATCAAACTTTGATTCAAAATAAGTCGAACATTAATAAATATAGCTTCAAAAATATTTCAGATTAGAGTCTGAATCGGCTCATATCAAATGCCATCCAAACAATTTCACATCAAATTTCATTCAAACACTTTCATATCAAATCCAAAATCAAACATATACATTTCAACATATTTTTCCTGCTAATCGTAACATCACTATGCCTAGCGACACGACTTTCTGACTGCTTGGAAGGTCAGCACTGTTCTTTTGGGCCGACTTTAACCAAACACTACTAAGATTAGTAACTTAACCAACCCTGTGAGGTCGGGTTCAATCAATTACATTCCCACCGTTAAAACGTAAAGGCCAACTATTATATCCCGCTGGACATAAAATAATAGCACTAACTATTATATCCCCGCTGACAAGTGGCCAAATAAATATTAACTATTATTCCTACTGACAGGCTTAACTAACGAATAAATATTTCATTCGGGGTTCAAATTACAAAACATCATATTCCACATTTTTTTTGAATAAAACAAACTTAAAAGCATAATCATACAAAACTACTTTTTGATCCATGGATAATCAACAAAATAAAAAGTAAAACTTTTCACAAAACCAAGATTATATATAATCTAGTTTAAACATTTTCATCCTCAAATGAAGTAAAACAAACAATTTTCTTTGTAAGACCAAGATAATATCTCTTATACGTACATATATATAAAAATAATAATTTTTCTGGAAAGTCAGATAGGAATCTTCTACTCCTCAGCCGAAAGATCAAAAGTTTTGAGAATATAACCGCACTTTCTAATTAATAACATTATTTTTCTATAGAGAAATTCTGTTCTTCAAACCTCTACATCCACGAAAAAGTCAAGGCTCTAATTCTACCCACAAATAGAAATTCAAAAGCATTTAATGTAAAGTTGATTTTTCTTAGGTTCCCAATTTATACTAGTACATTTATTGTTAAATTACCTTTTTACCCCTATTTCATTAAATTACTAATTTAATTACTAATTGAATTACCATTGATATCGCCCTTTCATTAAAGTAATTAATTAATTATTACCATTATTATTTTCATAACGTTTTTCATTAAAGTAATTAATTAATTACTAATTGAATTGGCCATTATTATTTTCATAACGTCTAATTGAATTACCATTTCCATAACGCTCCAATCTACCTATCATTATTTTCATAACGTATGCCTATAAAAATTCCCACATTATATTTCAGAATTATACTAGCAGGTAGTTCTCACATATTTTGAATTATAATGGTATAAATTCCCTAAAGCGTTACATTCCATCTCATAAAAGTTTACCCCCAAACTGACTTAATGAGTTCAAATAATCGGTGACGCTTTTCATCTCTTCTTCTAACCCCAGCGGCCCCGGATACCATGATTCTGATGTGACTTTTACCAACTGACAACAAAGATGTCGTAGAACCTATTCATCACATTCACAATTTGAATATATACTTTCTTTCATAGTTAAGTTCCTTCAGAATCTAAATTAGCTCCAACCCATAACATGAGAAGCATTGAAACATATTTCCTCAAGGCCTAAAATATAAACACATGAATCTTAGACGTATGGGGGCAAGCAATACTATATGCTAAGGTACCTTCACTTTCTTAATATTTCAAACAGCCCACAAATCTAGACTGTGTTTTCCTATTCTCAATGCATTTTTAAACTTCAAATATCTCAATTCAATCTAATACAAACTTTATGATAACATAATCATCAAATTCAATACCAATATTGTTTTGGGGATTATCACCATAACACTCACTGTATACCTCGATTTTTCTTCCAAATTCTCTTCAATCGGATTATTCTTTCAAAGAGTCAATTACACAAGTTCATGTTATTATTATAGATATTATTTTTCAAATATGATCATAACACAGGGGATCATAAACTCTACTATAAACCTTTTTTAAGATATATAATCTATTGGGTTAGTTTAAAACTATTCTACAAGAAAATTTAACCAAAGGTAAGAACTTATTCTGATTATTTGTTAAACAAATATATCTCAACAATATTTATAACTTGGAGTATTACTTTCCCCAATTAGTCATTAGTTTAAGTATGAAAAGTTACTATCAAAACTAACTTTGTGCTTCGATTTTTTTTTTTTTTTTAAAATAAAATCTAAAAGTAAAATAAGAATTTTATTACATACTATATAGAATCAAATATTTTACATATTATCAAAATCTCCTGACATATTTAGAAGTTAATTCTTGATAGAAATATATTTTGTCGAATAAAATTATTTAATGAAACATTGTCATCAACTAAGGTTCTTGTAATGCTATCACAAAATCTATGGTAATAAGTCTCCACACTCATTTAGGAAATATATAGTAGTTGCAAAGGAATTATTAGGCCCTTTATACAACCCTCCATATACAATCACACTTAAACTCAAAGTCACAAATAATGTAATACCTACTTTATATATGACCATCAAAACATATGTCTCAAATATTTAACTTTTGCATCCTTTAGGTGTGATCGAACTTATTAATAAACTCCTTTCAAAAGTTGTCTCTTTATGTCTCCATTTATTTAAGACATTAAGTCTAATCGCAAATTTCAAGATCTTATTATCTCATTAATTGTTCTAAAAGTTCAACTAGTTCTAAAATAATTCTTATAAGATCTTAATTCTTCAAACAAATCACTGATAAATGAGAATGCTCAATATAAGAACTCTAAAATCAAAGGTATAACATAGACTTGTAAAACATCTCTTAAATCATACACAATCGTTTATGAGACCATGAAGATTTTCCCCAAGGAATCAATTGTTTTCTATTTAAGGCATAAATCACAAGACTCATTGTTTTATTAGTAATTGAATAATGTCATCATAACTATTAGAGTAATAGTATCAATATCTTTATTTCTTGCTTAAAAATCATTTAAGAAGACAAAGACTTCAAACTCTCTTATAAACTATGAGTATAATATCATACCAAAAAAATGTTCTATATCTTAAGGTAAAAATCATTTCCAATTTTAACTTCAATCATCATAGTTGATCTTAAATTCAAATCTATATAGAGAATATTCTTCATGTTACAAAGAATAGCAATATAAATCCTAATGAAGGCATCATTATGCAAAAACAAATCTTCATAACCCAATGAAATAATCAAAATAAGATATTTACTAATTTCCACTTTCAACCCTATGGAAGTTATCATCACAGTTATATGACTAATCAAACTTAACTTCTTTTCTATGTCAGTCTGAAAATATAAGATAATCTAGAGATCTCTTAATAAATTTATTCGTAGACTCAATAAATCCTAAGAATTTCAAACTTCAATAACAATATCGTATCCTTTCAAATTTCATAAATTGTTTTCATCACTCATCCCATCGACTTAAAAAGATTTAACAAACATTTCTACAAATAACTACCTTAAAAGACCTAGTTTATGCAACAACTTATCCACATGAATCCTTTCAACTAAACTCAAGATAACTACATCATGGAAAGACAATATTTTCCTAAATAATTTGTTAAATTAAAGGTAGTGAAGTTCCTAATTCCACCTCTCAAAATCAAACAAAACCTTTAATGTTTATGAGATGAGTTAATCAACATCCTTCTTATCAATCATAATATAACTTCTAAACCATATTGTCCATAATGACATGTTCTATGTAAGGGAGTAATTAAATTATATTTCATCTTGATAAAAGTATATTCACTAAACCAACAAAACAATACAAAAGAAAAGAGCAGTGAACTTTAACTAGTCATCAAGAAAATCATTTATCTAACATACTTATAATGTAATGGTAGACACATTTAAACGGATAATAATCTATCAACCAACATATCACTCAACTATCCTCATACACAAACTTCTAAACAAGCCCCGTTAAGATAATAAATCGGTCTCGATTCCACTTGGAGCCTAATTTTTCAGACTTGGTTACCATGAGCACCATCACTCCTATTCCTCTTCCTTTTGTCCCTATACTGTGAAGTTTCTATTATCCTTCGTATGGGGTCTGCCTACCACCCTAAATAAACATCCAACTGCTGCACTGATATCTTATTCTTCAACAAGGCTTTAGTCCATCCCCAAACTTTAACAGTTTTTCCTCCTCCAGAGAATCAATCAGAAGAAAACATGATAGTTCGTAAACTTAGTTTCATACTGGCCACTTACTAACTTTCGTTCCAAACGACAAACTCTCCCACCTTTGTCAGCCGAACACTAATGTGAAAGTACTTTAAAACGCCTCCTTAAACTATCTCCCAAACAATAGCCCTCGATCCTCAGAAAAGCCTTTTAATCATGAGCCACCAATGATCCGCCTTGTCTAACAATGCTGCATAAGATGCTTTTTTTTTTGCCCTCAGAACAATTAATGAGTACAAAGAATTTTTTCATCTTCATAATCCAAGCTCTTCGCCTATCGGGATCCTCGAAAATCAAAAAATATGGGGACTCAACTTCCTTAAAGTCACAAAGGGGAGGCCAATTCTCACCAGATGAGGATTGTCTCCTGACCACTACTCCAGTAGCCTAGGCCTGCCTCAACCAATCCAGCCAAAGTCCCTAAAGATCATAGTGAAACCCTTCTTCAGAGATTTGTGGGGTAAAGCCTGTGTGGGTATACCAATAGCTTTTGACTATTTCGGGAAGGTGCAGTCCCCTATGCATGGTGTCTTATAAAAAGGTATAACTAATTTGATTACAGAAGTTGGTGGCAAGTTAGAATTGTAAGGACCATGAACAGATTAAAACTTAAGCTAATGCATCACTCATCTATTCCCAAAGGTAAACTAAACGGTCTTCTACTCAAGATCATAACCTATAGCTCGATATCCACTGTCACGCCCCAAACCTACCTTAGGGGCATGATTGACCACACCTCAAGCCTTCAGCCTATGTTTAGTGCACTGAGATTGACTCTTTTCTTTTAGAACTTCCATTTTGTCCACCGTTTGAATCAAGAGTATCTAGAGAAATACAAGACCTTCTAAATTCATAAATTCTCCAAATTCAAAATTTCCATGTTGAGCAAAATTACTTAAATATTCAAATCTCACTTATGCATGCTATAAAGAATGGTTAGTAGTTAATATTTAGAGATTTTCTAAATCACCCTTGTAGCTTAGTTGTAGTAAGAATGTTCATTCCATGACTCTTTCAATTAACTCTTCAAAAACCCAACATCTCTGAAGTAAACATGAACTTATATAGAGTTCCACATGATCCAGTTTAGCAAAGTTTGGTTCAACTTCAATGATGACTAATCCCAACCTAACCACTACTTCCTCATTTAAACTAAAAGTACCTTGAAATATGTTTAACGAATGGAGGAGCTAAAAAGCTCAATAAGAAATACCATGGGCCATGGATCAAAAAGTTTTTTAATTTATATAACAATAGATGTTAACAAACTTTGATTCAAAAAATAAGTTGAACATTAACAAACATAATTTCAAAACATTCTTGACATCCATTTCAAATTGCTTCATCAAATGTGATCCAAACAATTTATATCAATTGATTCAAATAATTTACTATCAAACTAAAAATCAAATATATTTAAATAGAAGTTTTTCTCTGGTAATCAACATCAAATGCAGGCCTAAATATGGGACTTTCGAATGGGTGGTTAATCGCAGAATCGGTTCTCTTAAGGTGACTTAATCCAAACACTACTAAGACTAATAACTCTAACCAAACCTCTATAGAGGTCAAGTCTCAAATCACTTCCCACTAAGAAAATGTGTCAATCATTATGCATCCCGCTTTGACAAGGGCCGACAGTGTCAACTATTATATCCCGCTGACAAGGGCCAAATAGTGTTAACTATTATCTCAAGTGACAGGGCCGGACTAACCAGTATCAAATATTTCATTCAAAAGTCTAAATTACAAAAACATCATATCTCCACATTTTCAGAACAAAACAAATCTCAAAAGTACAATCATACAAAACTACTTTTGATCCATATGGATAATCAAATAAATAAAAAGTAAAACTTTTCACAAAACCAAGATTATATATAACTAGCTTAAACAATTTTCATCCTCAAACGATAAAACAAACAATTTTCTTTTAAAGATCCCAGACATATCCCACACATACAGCAGAGAAAATAATAATTTTTCGTGTCGGGATATCCCTTGCTTCCTAGAGTACTCAAAAGTTTTGAAAGAGCTAATCCAAGAATTTTCACCAATGAAATATTTCTATAGAGAAATTTGTTCTCAACCTTACATCCAAAACATATCTTCCGAATTCTCATTTGTCAAATAGAAATTCAAAGATGAATAGAAAGGATTTCTTGGTCTCCAATTTATACTAGGTATCTATAGGAAAATTACCTTTTACCTATTTCATTAAATTATTAATTAATTACTAATTGAATTACATATTATCGTCATTAGTACTACCATTTATATACATATTATTTTTATAATGCTTAATTAGAATTATCGTCATTTGGCAATGTGCTCAATTCAATTATCATTATTATTTTCTTAACGTATGCCTTATAAAAATTTCCTCACTATTATTATTTTTTCAGAATTTATACCTATACAAATTGCCATTATTATTTTCTTATCTTATACTTATACAAATTCTCATGTTATAAGAACAGAGGACTTATTTAGTAAAATTTAGCAAGAGTACTTCTAACATTTTTAAGCAAATTCAATAGCTTTCTTTTCCTTATTCTTAGCTAGTTTCTTTATATAAAAAGTACATTTCTGTTATTTCAAAAGTTTCTGTTTAGCATTTGATTTAAGTTTAATTTATAATGAAATATGTTATTTTCAATTCATTGTTTCCTCTTAGAATTTTAAATTCATTCTATGCACCTAATTCTTTCAAGGCATTTTTTCCGCCTTAGAGTCTAGGAAATTAAGAGAGATCCATTTTCGCTTGAGCTGTCGGTGCCATGCTGATTTTGTACGCCAGCCTCTGTACTATAATTTCTTTGGGTATACAACATATTCGCCTAATTTTCGTGCTTTGTACAAGTTCCAGTGGAATTCCACTTCAGAAAATCCATATAAACATATTTTGGCACACTTCATGGGGACTTTGGATTTTTATGTGAAGAATGCCACAAAATTGAGGAGTAGAGACAATCGTTGTGATGCCTCAAAACCCGAGGGTCCCTGCTGACCAAATCCATCAACCTGCATAAATACTACCTTTAGGTGAATCATATACTCCAGCTTTGATAATAACCAGTATCAGGTCACTGTGGATATCGAAAATTTGATACCTTACCCCCATAATGTCCCATTTATCGATCCATTATCCATATTTAAATTTAAAATATGTAAATACATTTAAAAGAACCGTAAGAGTTTGATCAATACTCTCTTATCATTATTACACACCGGAACTAGATTGTTCCAAGGTTTTACAAAGATTCATCAAAGTTTTTCACATGTTGGCATTCTTACAATCATGAATTTCAAATGAGCGTCGCTCCACGGCTGTGACACTATCAAAATGTTTTCCACATAGGTGAGTCATACCTTCCATAGAGAATATTTCCCATGCCATTTCTCACGTAAGTGCACATACAATGATTCAGTAAATCCTATTGTTATTCTGTTATCCACATTCCAAGAAAATATGCAATTTATACTATGGAATCCACATGTCATGCCATGAAATGAGATGAGATTCAATCATGTAATCATGCCCTGAGTCCTTATTGACTTTCATCAATTCGAAGTCTTTACCGACTCTTTATCACACAATGCTAAAGCCTACGCGTGATAAAACTATCATTTATGGATTACATCCAATGATCATTTTACAAAACAAATTCATGTGTTTTCAAATCGAAATCTTTTTGGATGTTACACCTCAATGATCATTTATATACAAACTCATGTGTCTTTTACGAATCGACTTTAGTTCCCACCACAGTTTCGTGATGCCTTATAGCAATTGACTTCACCGAGAGCTGAATGACTGGAAAGTCAATTCAGGAGAATGTAGCCTTCTTCATTACTTGACACAAGTTTTCTTTACCATTTCATGCAACCGTTATGACTTACTGACTTCATTCCGAACGGTATCGAGCCCACCTAATCAATCCCCAAACATAGTGTTGATTTTCAACCATACACCTACACTCATTCAATGCGATGTAATTCACTACTGCACAAAGAGATATCATGACACATGTAAGGACGAATGCTACATATGCAACACAATCCACCACTCATTGCGTCATGGACAATCACATCACCTGCATATGACTTCCATACATTTATTCAGTACAACATGTTACGCACACATATAACAACATCAACACACAAATGTCATTCCCATGTCTGGCAATGACATACACCAAGCCATGTAATGGCTATTTGCACGTATAGAAATTCATCACATGTCAACACCTTAGAATACATACATATTGACATCCACAAGCTTCACTTAGTTGGATGGAACGATAATCATAAATCGAGCCTTACCTTAAACCTCCACCCCAAAACAGCCATAAACACAGCCCTCACACAAGAACAAGCTCGCCTAGGTAAACCGTAAACTCCTCAATCTTATCCCTGATTCACTTGCCGAACACTCCTCGCCCAGGCGTGCACTCACGAGTTGAGAACGCTGCCTTGGGCATTTTCCGCCAAATAGACCCTTAACATTCCACCATTTTAACCAAAACGGCAAAGATTTAGAGACATATTAAAACAAAGAAGAATTTCTGTACTGAGCGTAGGATGAATAGGAAGTTTCCTGAACCTGGAGAATCTCGATTTTCCGAAATTTTCTGATCCTCACGAAACTTCTCGTTTAGGTAGTGTACCCACGCGTAGCGCCTTGTCCATGCAATGGAACTTTGTCCTCACGACGAACCCACTAATAGGATTCAGAGATCAGAGAGAGAAGCTTGGACTCTCCCTCCTCTCCTCCTTCTCTCTCACAAAACCAGAAAATGAGATATTTTCCCTTAGCCCTATTCAGTCTTAATCTCTAATTCTTAAGTTGGCGGAGTGGTCCACGCCGCGTCACTGTCTCCGTTTCTACCTCTAACTATTTATTTCGCCTCATTTCAAGTCCACATTATTTTTATATGAACTTTTAACTTATTTCTCAAATCTAGTTTTTGGCTTTATTTATTTCACATGTCGCTCAAATTAAGGAAAATCACCGTCTTTGGAATTCAATAAAATTTCTTTCGGGTAACTAGATTTTATAGACGAATACGACTATGAGGTCCGTTTTGTCACCCGAGATTTAGAAAATTTTTAGTTTTCTAATTTAATATATAGTATCAATTTCATCATGCATATTGTTAAGAAAAAATTCGATTTTTCTCGGTTTTATAACGTAATCTTCGACCAAGACTTAAGGTCACAAAGACACAATAAGAGTTCAACCTCGTGAACAAATATAAAATCTAATTAATTTTTATTATTTAGGGGAATCCACTTCAACAACCTCATAAACAAGTGGGAAGGAAGGTGCGGCAATGGATGTACTTATTCTTTTCTTCTAATAACTTAATGAATTTTTAGGGTTCTCATGCAAGAAATAAAGAGCCAATTTGTTTATCATGACTACCTTTTGATGAATAGAACAAGAGCTAATCTCAATCCATCTTAGAACTTTAGAGAAATGGGGTAAATTCAAGGCTGAAGTTGCTTCTAAGCTCGAAAGGTACTCTCTAACGAACTGGGGGCAACATTCATTAACGACGAATATGAATTTCACCTCTCACCACATGTGATGGGAGGCTAAATACCTTCCTCCCTATAGAGAGGGCGCTTAGATAACGTGAGAGCAGGAAAGACCTACGCAACTAGAGCCACAATCCCTTAGAGGATTTTTGCTCAGACTAATCCACAAACACAACTTGGAGCATATGAAGGAGACTTTTCTTTCAATTGAGGCCCAGGGGGCACTACGCAAATTGTGGCCACAGGAGGAATGGCAAATAGGGGGCAAACAAGTTCAACAAGTTCAAGAACTCGGGGCAACCAGCCCCGATACTGTGATTACAGAAGCACCGAGAGGCGTATGGAGTTATACAAGCTATGCCTTGTGCAAATTGATCACTAAGTTCCACAAACCTTATCCATAATGATGTGACAGTGGAGAACCCCTGTACCTAAGGCACAGATCCCCGATTTCTCCTCGTTCTCAAGATTTTGTCAATCCACCTGATATACATAGATTCTACTTTGCAATGCGGAGAGTTACATTTCATTGATTATTATTTAAAGCTTAGACTATTTCAACTTCTTCGACATGGGCAACATTCAAATGGCATTTAACATTGCTGGCGAACCCATTCAAGTTGGCGGTGAGATGGAAGAGAATCATAATTAGTTCTTCATAGCTGAAATATGTGCATTGCGTAACTCAAGGAGTGACCAAAATAAATGGGGATATTATTATTTGAACAGCTTTGTTTAAAGATGAGAAAAATGCAAGATCCATCTTTTTGCAGACAGCATGTGAAAATGGCCTAAAGAGGTTTGGAATCGAGTTGGAGGAAAATTCCATGTATGGACTAGAGATTTTTATGAACTTGCGCCTGGCGTGACGAATATATGAGTTGCGAAGGAAAAGCAATGAGGAAGAAGCCCAGGAACCGTTGTTAAGAGGCGACCAGAAGGTAGGCTCAGATCTATCTACTATGTGGACATTCACTTACGTCTCTTATAGAAAAGGCACTTGATTTGCGGAAGAAGGTTGCATTGTTGCGGCCACGGGTGTCCAGAATACTTTGAGGTAGCGAAGACAAAGGAAATATTCATTTCGTGAAAGAAAATTCATACCTTCCTCAAGATCACCGAATCCCAGCAAGGATGAAACAAGGAAAAACTACTAAGTACCACAATTCATGGAACCACGCTATTTAATGAAGATAGGAGTTTGACAAAATGCCATACATGACAGATCAACAAAAGGGATACCCAATTTTTGACAAAAAAAGTAGTTATGGTAATCGATGATGATTCTCTTCAATAAGGGCTCAACTCCCATCTTCTAATTTCAAGCAGCATTGATATAATCCAAGAAGGCAGGGAAGGGGATATGTTCTTCAATCAAACCTATTTTTCTAGACAAATTCACTTCCAATAGAGGTGGAAAACCTAAGTTTCTTTTATGGGGAGAGGTTTAGAAGATGGAAAGGCCCAGAGGTGTATCATTCCTCCCATGGTTTTTCCCCAATAAAGGTGGCATGTGGTAAGAACATGTGGGTTTTTCTCAAAGGTTCTTCCAAGACTCAGAAAAGGAGGAAGTAGAGGACAAAAGTGCATTGATAGAAGGCAACTCATTGATGTACTTGATGTAAAACACACTGGCTGAAGCCATGTAATTAGAGAAAGTGCGAAGGAAGGAATGGTTCCTAACTTGGAAAACAAAGCTTGTGGAGAAAGCCACTGAGGATCCGGAGTCAATGAGCAAAGCAGATGAAGTAATGGACTCTCAGCTAGCTCCTATTAATAGGTGAAATCCTATTCTTTAATTTGTTCCATTTGCTTTTAACATTAACTATCTGGTATGGAAAAGTGAGAAGACTTAGTGAGGTAGAAAGGCAGCCACCCCGCGATAGAGGAAGGAGGGCCACGCAGGTCACCATAGAATCCTCAAGAATGCGCATCCTAGAAGGTGATACTGAGAAACCCCATGAAATGGTGACTAGGCAACAGAAGTCTTGCACAAGAAGAGCCCATCCCACGGTAGATCGACATCCAAGGGGTACCGATGAACAATGGATCAACAAAGAACACAGCCATAGAGGATGCTAAGAGCCTCTATAAATAGCTTACTAGGATCTGATAGAAAACAGTTGTTGGTTGTGTGAATAATCAATGAGAATAGTAGTTTACTACAGTTTAGGTGATACTATAAGTGAAATTTTCATTTTTCTAATTTATACAGGTAAATTGTAATTTTACCAATTACACCCAAGGACTTAAGATAAAAAGATTTTATGTTAAAGTATAACATGATAAGTTGGATTTTCAACAGAATGAAGTGGAAGGACTAATAAGTGTGAAGGAGAAATTAAACTTAAATGAGATAAAGCTAAACACGGCCTTCTAAGAAAGGGAATCTCCCCATTTGTCAAGCTGAGTTAGGCGATATTGGGAGAAACTAATTTGGTTTGATTGTTCTCCATTTGTTCAAGATTCAATTCAAGTTCAAGAAGAAAGGAAGAAAAGGGAAGGTAGGAGGAGATTACAAGAAGATCATGTTGTGAATGAACGACCTCTCTGGTTTATGTTCGTTAGGAAAAACCCCTAACTTTCATTATAAAGAGGCATTTTTGGGTTACTTAAGTCAGATTTGGGAGTTAAGGTTTCATTTTCTTGTTTGATTATAAATTCTCTGTGAAAAGAGGAAATTGCCCATTTTTGTAACGGATGCTCTACGCCTGAGCGTAGGAGCCATTGGCTCAGTGCAGGTCTCGCCAGGTGCAGGAAACTAGCGCTAGTGAACTTGAGGCTTGAGTTTCTGAACTTTCTGATCCGCCGAGCATGAAGGTTTCCACCTAGCGACTCTCCAACCTGCTTTTGTTCTCTCTCTTCAGACTCTAGTGTCATCAGATCAGATTAGTCAGAGGATCCACAGCAATGAAGGGTCCGTACATGCATACAAGGATAGGAAAACCATGCATCCTATCATTGGCCTTCCACATTAATTTCTGCCCTTATTTGATAAATGTAATTAAGAACAATATAATAAGCCTTCCGCAGAATTATATAATTGGGCGTTTGCTCAAGACCAATAGCGCAATGAATAGGCACCTTCCGACCGCCATACGATAATTCCGCTAATGCTACCACACTTCCGCACGCAAGTAGAAGATCGCTCTGATTAGTTCTTCGACACTCTTGTTCTACGTACCCGCTTAGTGCTACGGCCACATTTTGTTACATGGAAGTACGCCTATTTTTGCTTCGCAGACTCGAGTGTTAAGTACCATACCGCATCTTCGAATACCTATCGTCGCGGTCCCCATTCATTATTTGGTTCATACAGCAAATATTTATATGATAAGAATCTGAATATCGTGATAAATGGAAACAACATAATAAATCACAGTAATCACAGGTTCAGAGTACCACGGGGTACCTCTATACAAGAATTTCGTCTGCACTTACTGAGACATGAAAATTCTGGATATATGAATCTGCTGAATACCGATGACCGTGAATTGAGAACCACTATTGTGGCCATATCCATTATCTCGGCTTTCCACTAAGCTACAAGCTTGTGAACGGGTCTTTCATCCGTGCAGGTACTAAAGAGGACATTCGAGGTATTCAGATTTCAAGGCTAACACAACATTAAGAGTCCACCATATGTGTTTCTTGATTATATTTGTAATGTAAATGTAATATTTTAGAGATAGTGCAACTTGTGTAAATATGGGCAAATGGGACTTCAGAATATATGTACAATAACATTTTAAACACTCACTACGGTGGTAGTATTGCAAGTTATATCTTTCGAAGAATTCATGGATTTTAAGTTAAGGTCAATATACAAGTTTGATTTATATTTTTGAAATGGCCTGCACCAATGCCGTAGAAAATCGTAAAAGAGTCTCATCCCAGGGAGGCCCATCATTCATAGAAGTGGGATGGTGTTACAGCTGTGTCTACTTACTAGGAGAAGATTCAAGACCTCGATAATGAGTAGATATCACTATCGGGCAAAGAAAACCCATTATTCGCCTTCAGATAGACTCACTACAAATTATAACATTTTTGCCAAGGAGGGACCGGATTTATGCCAATTGGTGTCACTTCACCAGCCTTTATGTTTTGGAAGGAACAGAAGTGGAAGTGGTGCGGTGAGATAAGCAACCCTTCATGGTGGCTACAGTTCTGTAGTTTAAAATAAGATTAGAATTTGGTCTAACTCGGGTCTCACTCAGTTATATAGAAAGGATGGGTCCGGCGAAAGCATGGACTCAAAGGGCACAGAAACTGGGGTAAGGAGGGCGAATTAACTCCTAAAGGTGACCACAAATGTAATTCAAACTCAGATAGTTTGATAGAGGTGGGTCCATCACTAGGGATCGAATGCATGATTGGATTACTCCTCAAAGGAATATATAAAGAGTCAAGAATCGCCATATTCAAATGAAATAAGATATTCATATGGAATAGATTGAAGATGAGCACCTCTAAGACACTGTGGGGTCGGATGATTTTTGAAGGGAGGTAATACATATGAGGATTTAGTAACATTTTAAGTTTGAAGACACGAGTTCTGGCACACGACCCATGGTAGAAGGAACCTCAACACCGCTGGAGATGGAAGGATTACTTTATATTATTCCTTGTCGCTTCGAATTAAAAATAAGGGATTATTGCAATACTACTGGGAGTTCAAGACCGCTTGCTTGGAATTACGACGATTGTCGATTAGTGCGTTTGGTGGAACACCGCTTGCCTATCAA
Organism: Tetrastigma voinierianum; assembly: GCA_016808115.1. Classification (NCBI taxonomy): domain Eukaryota; kingdom Viridiplantae; phylum Streptophyta; class Magnoliopsida; order Vitales; family Vitaceae; genus Tetrastigma; species Tetrastigma voinierianum. The sequence goes on along the minus strand of JAEQBH010008492.1, from coordinate 13,894 downwards.
GTCAGAGTTCTACCCCTTTCAGTAACCACCCAGAAGAATGTCCAAGGTGGTAGAGGTGAAGGTGAAAGGTGATTGAGGATTGAAGGCACAACACCATCAGATGACAAGGCATGCAATGGTCACAAACATTGTCCCTAGGATTTAAGATATGAATGAGAAACTAGAGTTTGTACAGATTTTAGACGAATGCTACCACTCTTAAAGACATGCATGTAAATTTAATTATTGCTGACATGTTACAGACTTACCACAAATAATGAGTTATTGTGTCTTCATGAGCAAGCTGTATAATCACACCCTAATAGTTGTCGAGGAGTATATCTAAGACTGTCTTTAGATGTTCCTAAGTTCCTTAGAAAGTTTGAATGGTTGGTCATGCCCTTGCTCTTAAGCTGGTACAACTTATCAGTTACTATGAATGTCATCTCTTCATTATATGTTGACTACCATATGAGATTAGAATATGAGAGCTAGGTTAAATCTACAATGGTCGTTTAATATTTAACTCATTTAAGGAAAAGTTTTGAGCGACGACTTTACCACTAAAACTCCAATCCACTCAAATGTGCTTTGAAGTTCAAGACAATTTTAAGGTTTCGGTCTACCAAAGAGGAGAGACAAGACCATTATTTCAAAATTCAAGGCCTGGTGTATTAAGAAAGAATCCTCGTACTTGTTATGAACATTTAAGAATGGTCAAGACTAAGGTATTCTCTGACCTAATCAAGTTGAAGAAATGAGAGTTTAAAATTGAGATAACAACACGAGGTTCTTATAGGAATCAAAGGCAACCTTCTAAGCCCCTCGTTAATTGCTATCTCTTGGAGTGTGGTTGGCCATCAAATCGTAATACTCCCACTATAATTTCGAAGGGTTTATAACACGTTTTGAAAATAAAAGTGCAATGTATTATTTTCCGAATAAAATAATGGCAAAAAAATTTCTAAAACCGAATTTATACAAAAGACAGTGGTAATGGTTTCATTCTTCAAATTTAGACTTAAGGTTTGTGATTTCAGAGAAGATTATATGCCAAAGTGGAATAATGGGAAATTGCAGATTAGAGGAGGACCCATGCAACAAAAGAGAAATTACATAAAAAGCAGATGACTAAAATATCTCATTTGTCTCCAAAAGAGAGTTATAATGGCTGGGAGAGAAGAATAGAGAAAAGGAAGAGGAGAAAGCAAGAAGAAGAAGAAGAAGAAGAAGAAGAGGCTAAGAAAATAGTATGTAGTTCAGTTTTCAGATGAATTAGCAAGGAGCCAGTATGAAACTAAGATTTTGGTATTTGGTTTGTATGGATTGTTATGGGTTAGGGACTTGTGGATTTATGAAATTCTCCCGAGCTATGTTTGAGGTGCGAGGTGATTACTTATTAGGAGTATGGAATCTTCTTGAGGGGATGATTTTTAGTGGTGAAGCAGGTTTAGTGATTGAGTGTGAATTTGTATGGGACTCGAAATAGACTTGTATGGAACTTACTAAGGCTTGTAAAACTTTGTATGAGGCGAGTATGGTAGAATTTGTATGGATTTTGGAACTTTGCCTTTATTCTTACTTTGGGGTGATTCTTGGGATTGATTAGATAGAGCTGAGTGGTTGAGTTTGAGGTAATGTCAAGGCCGCTGCTTGTGGCATGCTTCTAGGCCTCACTAGGGAGTGGGATAATGTGGCTGTGGACACAGGGGCTGCCCGGGATGGTTCTGTGTCAAAAATTTATGCAGCACTGAGCTGGCCATGAGCTCTGGCAATGTCTGGCAGTGGAAGCCATACGCCATTGTACGCGGGCAGGCTCACTTGGTAACTCGGTACGCACCAGGTGGGCTCACCAACAGCCTCAGACACTTAAACCCAACTTCTGGACCACCATAACTTTTCTTCCGAACCTGCTCGGTGTTCTAGGATCTATGAAAGCCCATTGAGCAGATTATTTTAACCACATACCTGGTGGAGGACAGTAGGTGAACATAACCCTGAAGATATCTAGGTTTTTTTAGAGCTATTGGCTGACTAGGATTGGCTAGTCATGTGTGACCTCCAACTTCGACGGCCAGATCTCTTCAGTCCGAACCTGTTTTGGATGTTCTTGACTGCGGAAAGTTTTAGAGTTAAGAATCCATCCATATATAGAATGAGCAAAATTGGAACTCATATTGTGGTCCAGGAATCATGAAAAAAGTAGGCAATCAGGCTGGGTAATCATAGTTGGTCTATGCATATAATGATATGAATAAACATCATACATATCGTATATGATTAGCTTGATGATACTAGCCTGAATATAGAGATACACGCATCAAACATAAAATATACATGGACTGGTTCATGAACCTCGTAGAGGGATAGATGGGGCATTCTATTAAGGAAACAAGTTCCACACATACCGACCACAGGCCTGCTCAATATAATGCTTCTTCGTTCTTTATAGATGGTCATCGGTTTCGCATAATGATAATAAAATACTCCTCGGGCCCTTATGTAATTAACGTTTATACAATGAGTACAAATACTTTTTCTAGCTTGTAGTTTCCCTTTATCCACTTCTAAGGTTTATACATGAAATGATGAAACAATGACAAGCATATGCAAATGATTCAAACGATAAAGTAATACTTATGATATGAGAAGCATATGATTGCTTTATGTGAGAGGTAACAGTATGCGGTATAAAGATAAAAGAATAAGAGAATGTAAACGACCAAACGAATCATGATATGATAAGAAAGTATAAGATCGTGATAAAGATGTGTAAATTATAGGTATGGGAAATATATATAAGCATGTGTATATGACATAAGCATATGATATGTTATATATGCATGGTAATGGGTGATGACTTCATTAGTGGTCGTCTGACTTTAGTGACCCTAATTAAGCTATAGAAGCTTTTCAGTAATCTGTGTCATCCAGGTATGTGAGAAGAAACAGAGGATTTGAGATCCACATTAGCCTCTAAGGTCAACACAGTTAGAGGCCCACCGGGAAGACTTTTGGTATGATTTGACATGTAATACTAGCCCTTTGTTTCTTTTGTGTTAATGTAATATGGTAAATGCTGGAATTACTCATATATGGAGTTTAGAGAGTTTTGTAATCTCAAGTCATATAGAATATAATACAAGTGAAATGTTTAACATTATAAGGAATGAACAAGCTGGAAAGTTTATAAGTTTATAAATTGAAAAATGACACCTCGTCGACACCGCGGTGCCAAGTCACGCCATAAGAAGTGGTGACTGTAGCCCAACCGGGGCATCACACCTAGAAGTGGCATCCTGGATTCGATTAGACTCAACTGTGTTGGACTCGAAAGGCTATGTTAAACTTCATCTATCAGTTGCAAAGAGTTCATAGGATGCCTTCCAGCAACAAAATAATGTCAAGGCCAGAGTAAACTTACTATTCGGAAAGTAGGTAACAAAAAACAAGGTATACACCTACTGAGAATTTGTGTTTTTATTTTATTTTGTATACAAAATTGAGACACATTTGATTTGTCTATAAGGTTCTGGAAAACCAACTCGATCAAATACATGCTGGTTTCCACTCCACTCTACCTAACGAATTGGAAAATGGCCCAGTGCTTTGTCAGAGTTCACCTTGATCTATTTTCCACACAAATTAAGTTAAGGAATGTTTTAGGCTAACTCTCTGGCCAACCAGAAAAGATGGAATATGGATATATGGGAAGTAGAAAGACGGACTCTGGGTTCTAAGTTTAATGGTTTAGCACGGAGAATCTACAGAATTGGACACACTCATCTCACAAAAAGGGATAAAGAATACCTTATATTTCAACTTAGGCTTCAACTACACCAACAATCAAGCTGAATATGAGGCTTTAGTGATCGGTTTAGAGATCTTGCTGGAACTTGAGCAAGGTGAGGTTATTATCATTGGGGACTCACAATTGAAGCTTTTGTAGCTAAATAGGGAATATAAATGCAACAACTTGATATAGTCTTCTTATTATACAATTGTTAGATTCTTTCCAATTCATGTGGATTTTGAATACGTATTTAGGGAATCTAATTGGGAAACAGATGAGCTTAATATACTTAGCCTCAAATGTAAGATGAGCGAAAATTTACTCTATAAGCCATTTTTTGATAGAAAGAAGAATCACTCCTCAATATAAAGTGGGAATTAGATTAGGAAGTCATCAAGACAAAATGTTGTGGTGAGATTGGAGAATTAAGATTCAAGAGTATTTTAGAAGATCTCTAATAGGTGTCCTAATAGGGTGAAGTTGAATCACAAACTTTGTCCTACCAATAAAGGAATTGGAACGGTAAAATGACTTTGATGGTTACCGCTTAAGATGCCTATCCTTCCTAAACAACATAGAGGAGGAAGTAAAGTCTGCGAAGGTCAGGGAGCCCATCGTGCCTGGAAACAAAATGCATGGTATGATTAGAAGACATAGATATTTTTACAACCACCAAGTGATCGCATCAATTACTCCAAGGGTCGCAACAAGGTCAAAAGATGATAGCATACAAGGAGACCCGCGTGCACTCCACTCAATTGGGGAAGCCATTGCCTTGGGATTTGGTCATGACTTAATTAGGAAAATCTACCCAAGTTCATTAAATGGACACAACTTCATCTTAGTTGCCACAGACTACTTCACTAAATGGTGGAGGTAGTACCATTGAAGAAGGTAGAGCAGAAGGATGTGATTCAATTCATCAAGGAGTAGATCATTCATAGATTTAGAATTTCTTACTACATTACAACCGACCAAGGGCACTATGTTCATTTCGGAGGAGATGGACTTATTTTTCCAAGGACTATGCAGATTCAACTCATCAGATTCACTCCTTTATGCCTACAAATGGTATATGTGCTTCTAACAAGGTGTTGATAAGCATCCTAGAGAAGATGTCGGAGGATAATCCTATAGATTAAGCACATAATTTTATCTATAAGACCTCGCGGGCTTATAAACTCTAAAATAGGCTCCCATAGGGTAAGTTCTATTCTCTAACCTACAAGAGATGCAAGTGGTTCCAATGGAGGTGGTAGTTTTCCTATAGGTTTCAGCGTAATGGCCTAACTCTAGAATACAAAGAAGAGGGCCAAGGATGATGGAACTGAGGCATTCGATGGGGAAGAGATTACAAGAGCTTGACCACATCATGATCCAGAAAAAGCAAGGTAGCTGGGTTTAGTAATGGTGGAGAAGGCAGATTTTAAGAAGGGAGCTCTGCTTGGAAGGTTGTGCTACCTACTGGACGAAGATGTATGAATTTTGGAAAATGGTCTCTTAACCGGAGGACCATCTGGTTCATCAAGTATCGCCTTAAATGCCTCATCACTATCAAGCTCAAGGGTATTTCATAAAAGGTTCATCACTAAGTAATTTTGGAGAATATTTTTCATAATAGGGAAAATGTCGACACCGCTAAGAAACAGCGGGGGAATAGAGATACAGAAAAAGATGGTCCTGACACTAATTTCTTCGATCGGGGGAAATCATTCTTGCAGTTACTTAAAGATAAAGTAGGTTGGTTTTGGCTACTCATCGGTCAAACCTTTGTATTCCTTCTTATGTCATGCTTGTTATACCCTTAATGTCTTATGAATAACAAAGTAGGTCTTCAATCTCTTTAAAATTGGGAAATATAATTAACATACAATAAAGAAAGTAGGTCAGGATCTCTATCGATCCTAAATAAAGGCTTTTCCTAAGAATGCTTTGTTGTGTCATCAATTCTTCAAAAGTAGGTTCCATGGCCATTTTAGGACTGGGAGAAATATGGGATGACCTAATAATAAAGTGTCTTTCACATTGCATTCACAAACACCGATTTCTCCATGTGTTCTTTGCTGTTTCTTCGGATTTAAAAATTTTACAAGTCCCATAACTATTTTTGGTGGTTAGAGAAATAGGTACAAATAGACTGGTTGGATAGACCCTCGTCAATGGCTCTCACATTCATATTTCTTTCTAGAAAGTCTACCCATCTCACTTCCTAAAGTTGGTCCCGACCACCATAGGCATTGAGACCAGCCCAAGATAGATTGTGGTGGGGTCAGTTTTGCTGGTTGGCTCCCACTTAAAACACAAACCTTCAAGATTCTCTACCCATTTCCTAAGAAGACTTTACCACATCGAGATTAGGAAGAGGAAAGTCCAGTGAGGCAGCTTTCAGCCACCAGGTGCCAATATATTTCCCAAATTGTGACTATAATCACTCTAAGCTAAGGAAATAAGTCTTTATGCTAAATTAGAGCAAGGAAGTTGGTTTGTAGCCATTGGTGGTCATTCAAATGCAAGATTTCTTCTAAAAATTGACCTGGTTACATCATTGTACTGCAGTGATAGGTCATCCCTCGGTATAGCTGAAGAAATAAGACAAGAATCAACAAGTAAAATTGGACAGAATTCAATAGTTATGTGGTTGTCATAGTCAGACTACGGCCGCTAGTCGCTACTATGACTCAAGACTAGTAGTCAAGATTCATGTAGTCGTAACTATGGTCGCGACTATGACACCTTGCTTAGCTCTGTACGTAGTCGCGATTGTATAATGGGGTCCAAGGTGCATATATTTTCTAGAAATTATACAATATGCATAAAAAGACAAATTAGGTTCCATAGCTATTCTAAGCTCGGGAAGTGGGACTCAAGAGTTGAGGGAGTTAGGTAAAGTAGGCCTTGGCCACGGTTCGGGAAAAGGTTTTGGTTTCGATCGCTTCCATCCCAATCATAATAAATAAATAATGTAGGCCTCATGGCCACTAAATCGAGGGAATATAACATCCTTAAAAATGTACCTGTCCCAACAACAACAATAATTCAAGAATTATTCTAAGTAAATTTTCAACAAACATCCAAAGGTAGGCCTAGTGCCACCTTGGTCTACTAGTTCATCCACATGCAAGAAGTGCACCTGTGCAAATGTTTGTCAAGCACAAATATCAAAAGGTATGCCTAGATGTCGCTTTGATCCACTAATGCAATGTCATGGTTGTAGTGTACGTGTGCCGGTGTCATTGATTTTCCACATTTCATTCCATACACAGATCAACATACATCAAAAGGTAGGCCTGATGCCACCTTGATCCACTAATGCAATGTCATGGTTGTAGTAAATGAAGCCAGGTGTAGGATTTTCCACACCACTGCATAAGCAATCAACACACATCAAAAGGTAGGCCTAGTGGAACCTTGATCTACTAATGCAATGTCATGATTGTAGTACACTTGTGCAGTATAGTGCTTAATAGGTCTCCAACAACAAATCAAGTACAAGAAGACATTCCTATTCTCCTCTCTCCACCAAGCAAAAACGATTGGTCGATGGCCACCTAGCAAGGGAGATAAGAGCCTCAAGACAATCACTTGTCATCATAGGCAATGGAGTATAAAATCATAAGTCAAGGGAAAATGAGCACTGATTTCTTTAAGTTGTCATGAGACTAGGTTGAAAACCATTGAACCAACACAAGAAGCTCATGAGAAAACAAAGTTAAATTAAGTTACAATCATGACAAAAGTTCAAGTTTCAGGCTGTAAAGCCGAAATGATGAATAATCGACATGACTAGAATAAGTAATTTTTGAAGTTTTCCATGATAAGAAGTCAAAATTTATTTGGCAGAAGTTTAGAGAGTACCTTTAAGTTGTTTTCGTCGATAGAAAAATCGAAAATCTTTGGCGATGCATAGGTGACAATCTGCCAAAGAAAATTCAAGTTCAAATAGGAGAAAAGTCACTTACTCTATGGCGAATGCTTTCGTCAAAAGGTTGTTGAAAATAATTATCAAAATTTCAATATCACATCGAAAGGTCTAAATGTTGACAACCACACTTTTTCAAGAGTGACACCCACGATCATTTTTAATCGATATCCAAGAAAATCATTGAAAGTGGGCCAAACAAAGATCAAAGAAATTTTCAATTCTCAAGTATCAAGAGAAAAATTTCAAAACTCCATTCCCAGAGTTGAAAAACCCCGCCTGTATTAACAAAACCAACCCCGCAAATCCTCCCTCCGAACAAAATAGAACTTCTTAGCTTTTTCCCATCACCTCACGATAAACTCTTTAGTACGATAGTTTTAGTGGTGAAATTCCTAAAATCGGGTGCACCATTACCGTAAATATCAAATTTTTACTAATTTCAAACTATAAATTCTCAGTATTGAACGACGAAAATGGAAACGCACAAAATAGGTACCTACTTTCTTGATTATGAACTCATAGCTTGAAGCTTTTGTGAAAACTCTGGCAATGCAGTATAGATTGGACGATCTTGGAGACAGGTTCGAGTGAGGAACAAACCAGAAAGCTGCCTGCAGAGACGTATAACCGAATTGATTTTGTTGAATCGCGATACAAAGACTTTGTAGCACATAGTGTAGTTCCAGTTTGATCCGCAGTTGATTAGGAAGTTGTCTAGGGGAGTAAAAGATGAAGAGAAATGGAGGACAAAGAGGTGAGAAAAGAGGAGAATGTGAAAGGGTTGGTATGTAAATCAAAGATATTTCTTCCTTGAACCTTTCAAATCCCAAAGGAGTGTCTTTTGGTGCAAAAGAAGGGAAATATTCGCACTTGGACATGACAAAAACATGTTGTGTGTGGGGAGGGAGATTGAAAGTCGTAGGTTTGAAAGAAAATTAGTCAGGGGCTTTTTCTCGAGGGTGTTATTCCCAGTTTCTTCAATCTGATCTAACCCAAGTTCGGGTTTTGGCTCATTCTTCCATTTCTAATCTAAGTCCAAAGGGGTGTTATGAATCTTAGGCCTCATGGTAAATGAGAGTGAAAGAAGGAAGCCCTTTTAACATATAAAAAGTTTTTTCATACAAACATGGCCCATGAGCCATATTGTTGTTTGACTGATTTCTTTACATAGACCAAATTGTTGTTAATAATTTTGGAACATTGCTATTAGAAACTGTACTTCTAGCAGCAATGCCAAAAACCAAGCAATTAGAGACTAAACAATCTCCAACAGCAATGCCAAAAACTTGGTTTGACGGTAAAGACTGTTTTCTACTATTTGTCTAAAATAATATATTTGAAATTCAATTTGGTCTAAATCACTGCAAGTGCATAGGTCAACAAGTAATAAAGTAGATTATAAGTCCAGATATTATTCCCACAAGGATTGATGCGAAAATTTAAAGATCAAGTACTCCTACTACTTAAGATCATCACTATGTGAATTTCTAACTTGATGAGTGGACTAACTAGCATAAATAAAATAAAATTGTTTTTGTCAATTTTACGTTAAATGAAAAAGATAATGAAATTTGAATGGATTAAAAGTTTAATTGAGATTTAATAACACTAGGAATGGGATTAGTGTTATGATCATCAAATTGCATAAGGTTCAAAAACAATATAGTCATGGGAGATGACTCGGATTTGTCCAAGAGCATAGTAGTATAGCCTGAATAATTTCCCGACACCATACATTTCATCATATTTAGAACACCATATTCCTAAACCAGTAAATGGGTCTAAACAATACTTTAGATTTGGATCCTCCTTCTAAGATTAGGTTGTTTTTCCTAAATCAGTACTTCACAACCATTTCTCATGACTGAAGTCAACTTGTCCTCATAGATAGGACAACACAAGCCTTCTCCAAAGTAATTGGTATCTCACTCGACAATTTGGTCAGAATAATCACTCCCATATTACAAGAGCACAAACATTTTACCAAACTAAGATGAAGCCTCTGAGTATTAAACTAACAAATCACAAATGGTCCTTAATCCTCGGGAACACATTTCTACTGTCACCTAGAAGGAAACCTTGAAGTTAGAGGTTAGAACATCACTTGTAATTCATCTAAGTAATACTTAAGAGTATATTGGTTCTAAATATATCAATCTAGCATACCCCTGCTGCTACGCTTCTCATCAGAACTTACTTCTTTGTGTCACTCAGAGGGGTCTTGGAAATTAGAGCACAAATACAACTCCTTTCTAGGTATACTTTACTGGTACTTAGAACAACTCTTTTAAAGAACAGTACCAATTAAATCAATCTAATATTCAAATTATAACATTCGTTTTAAATACTACAAAAATGATAACCAAACACCAATCCCTTCCCTTAAGGAGCTTAGCCTTCCATAACTGGATCATAAGCAATAATGACTAGTTGATTAAACAAATTCATTGAAACTGTAATCAAAACTAAATAAAAATGGGTTCCATAAATAATTCCAAATTCCACTCAAGTTCAGGCATAAACGAAGCTTGATATACAAAGATCCTAACTCAATATTGCAGCTCAGACAACTATTCTAATCCTCAAAGATGAAAAATGAAAAATGAAAAAAAAAAGAAAAATAAGAAAATAAAAATATGTATAAAAGCTCTGTAACACCCTAAATTATGCCCTAATAGTTTTTATAACATGTTAGGTATAATAAAAGTAAAAGTATATTTTTTCCTGAAATAAAATAAAAGATAAAAATAATATACAAGAAACCATACTAATACAAAGTTAAGGGTAAATTAATACTTCTCTAAATCAGGACCCAAGGGTCATAATTTAATAATGTCATATGCCAAAGTAGGAATATGCATAAGCTAAAGTAAGAATAAGAGAGAATGAGGAACCTAAAGGAAATATGTTTAAACATGGCTTTAACTCATATGATGATCAATCTAGATGGCATCAAAAGAAATATCTCATTTTGGTCTTGGAGAAAAGAGAAAAGAAAAAACGAGAGTGGTTAAGAAGAAGAGAAAGAGAAGAAAGTAGTTGAAGGGAAAAAGAATATCATGTGCATGGAATTGAAAGCAGGAATTGCTCAGTTTTGGGTATAGGTTATGGATACATGGTTTGGAACTTATTTTGTGTAGGGCATAAAACTCCAACCCATTCTGTTAGGTTGAGTTATACAGTCTAAGAACTGTCCATATATGTTTTAGAAATGTTGTTTACTTTGAACTAAGGTACACTCTATCTGATCCTATGAATGGGTCTTTAGGACTGGCTTTGATACAGCAAAGGGAATTGGTAAAGAGTCCTTCAGGTAAATTGTATCCAATATTTAGTAAATGATGTTAGGCTTGAATTTCAATCTCTGACCTTGTCTGAAGTTATGGTCCATTTAATTCGAATAGCATAAATGGAAAGGCAAAATGGCTGCTATAGCTCACGGGGGTTGGGGTGGACAGTTAGGGTCGCCCAGCGTTAGGGTCGCCCGGCTGTTAAGCACACCGCCATTTATGGCTCCATGAGGGCTCGGATCTCATGTGTGACCTCTCAACTGGGAAGGTCATAACTTCTTCGTCCGAATCCTGATTCGGTGTTCTCAACTCTATGGAAAGCCCATTGAGTCAAGATTACAGCCATATCCCTCAGATGGAATTGGGTACTGAGCCCACTGAAAGGAGGGTCAGCAAGACTGGTCGGGTAGAGCTAGCCGGTTATTCATGTGAGACCTCCAACTTCTGAAGGTCATAACTTCTTCGTCCGAACTCCGATTTGATGTTCTTGGACTCTATGGAAAGCCCATTGAGTCAAGATTACAGCCATATCCCTGTAAAGGGAATTATGTACTGGAGCCAGCCGTAAAGGAGTGGTCGGGCAAGACTGGTCGGGTAGAGCTAGCCGGGTAAGGCTGGTTATTCATGTGAGACCTCCAACTTCGGAAGGTCATAACTTCTTCGTCCGAGCTCCGATTAGGGTGTTCTTAGACTCTATGGAAAGCTCATTGAGTCAAGAATCCATCCATATATAGCTTGATAAAAATTGTAAATCATATTAGGTCTATAAATCATAAAGAACAGTAGGACCTACTGGTAACCATAGTTATTCATGCATATAATGAGATATGAAAAATGCAAAGATTCGAATAAATGAGTATACATATCACATATGATTACCGGATGACTATAATTATTCGGGAATATGAGATATGTACTTAACATAAAATATACACCCGATTAATCATGGTAACCCGGTAGAAGGATGATAGGCATGCCTATAGGGACACAGCTTGCCGCAGCGATACGCTTTACGGTGACATCGGAGTCTCGTTTAGGTTATTGATATAGATTCCGCTGATCATTACAGGCAGGTCACCGTCTCGCACAGCGATGATACCTTCTGCATATACGCCCGTCTGGGGTCACATATTACATGCAGCATAGGTCACCGGTCTCAAGACAAAGGATGATACCTTCGGGTATATATAGATAGAGATCACTGCCTGCATGCTGATAGTACCTTCTGCACATACGCTATTTCCGCATCCGCTTCTAAGGTATTTGCAGGCATGAAACCCAAAAGAGGATACAAGTATATGCAAATGAAATGTATAGAATATATGACATGATATGAAAGAAAACATGGCACTGTTGGTGCGAGACAGGCACAAGCATATGAACAAGAAGTAAAGTACAGCATGACATGACAGTATATGAAATATGATAAATGATAAGTATATGCATTTGTATAGAAGTGTGGTCATCCATATTAATTCCCCACTTCTGGGCCAGAGTTAATACGGGTGTTTTCATCCTGTAGGCATTAAGAGGAAACGAACTGACAATCCACATCAGCAGTTAAAGGCCACTCATCATTAGGTGCCCACTGGAAGACCTTTGGTCTATTTCAGATGAAATTTTGTTTATTTACGACCCCCAAGCCCTGGCCCGACTGAATGGCGAGTCCGAATCAAACCCGGACGCCGGTTTATTTCTTTTATTTTTCTGTGTTATTAAATTTTCTTTTTCAAAATGTCTGACCCGAATCCCCCGCCCCGACCCGAATGGTAGATCCGAACCGGAGCCCGGTTTACTCCGACGTTTTCATTTATCTTATCAAAACATTTTATTAATTCAGTTTAGTTGCGGAAGGGTTTCAGCTGGGCAAGCCCATAATCATTTACAAATTCGTGAGCAATTCGATAAAGCCCATAAACATTAACAAATACATTTACAAAGAAAATAAGGCATATGATCTAAATGATATACAAAAACTGAACATTTAATCTTATTTATAATTATTTGTCGAAGATGATGATAATGATTAGGATAGTTTATAATATCAGATTTATGACTGACACTGTATTATCTTCTTAATTTTGCTGACACCGGGCAAGATACACACCATACGCCAAGATTTTCACGCTAGCTGCCTCTATACGCTCTATTTCAATATTCAAATTTCCAACTCGATGCATTTAACATCAAACCATGTCTATTATATCAACATATACCATGCTAATTAATTTCGTATAGTTCGCTTCAAGTCATTTATCTATATAACAACATGCATTTTCAATGCAAATATTCACTCATTAATTCAATTTATGGAGATTTACTTTATATACATAAAAATCTCATTACACTCGTCAATGTTGGCTATTTGACCTTGACTATTCAATTCACAATTTCTGGCGGATTCCGTTTGATGAATTCCACCCTTATTATCATTCGGTAACGTGCTTATACATTTAACAATTCGATCTCCCATCATGACGGATGTCGTTTGGTGCATCCCGACACGTGGTATCACTTATTCGGTCTCCCATCATGCCGGATGCCGTTTGGTGCACCCCGACACGTGGTATCAATTAAATGCCATACGCCATCATGACGGATGCCGATTGGTGCATCCCGCCAAGTGGGACATTTCTTCAATGCCATACGCCATCATGACGGATGCCGATTAGTATCCCCGCCAAGTGGGACATTGAATACTGTGCCTTCGCGGACGGATGCAGATTGGTGCATCCCGCCGCTAGTTTCATACGATATCATTCAATTCACATTTATGACTGATTCCGTTTGATGAATCCCGCCCTTATCATCATTCACATTTATTCTGGCTTCAATTATCACATTTCCTCATTCACTCGTATTATCTTTCAAAGATATACCAATCGATGTACTTATTCCATATACTCATTC